>BPLR01020306.1:0-40245 GCA_021605095.1 Caerostris extrusa | reverse complement strand
TACGTATTGCTAAAATAAAACAAAGTAAATGAAAACCTGCACACTACAATGCGGGCACCCCATGTTGGGCGCCACATTGGTAGTGTGCAGTTGGGCATCCAGATTGTAACTGAGTGTGGCCAGAGTGGTCCGTGAGATGCTTTTGAGGCACAGGTTGGAGCACTCGTCAGCTTTATTATTTACACTCGCAACAAACCCCACACGCGTACAATTAAACAGACAACATAGAAACACATCTAAAGACATAATTTCAGTCGATTCTGTGAAAGGGATTCCACTTTTACACGAAAAACCCGATACTGAGGTATGCGTAAGTGGAGCATGAAAGATAGATCAGATCCGAGTGAGAGTCTGTAGGCCAGCTTTACACGCAGAACTGCGTTAAATATATTTCCTTTTGGGATAGAAAGAGACTGTGCAGATCAAGTAAAACTTCCGGCAGTGGCCGCCAAGTTTGTGCTGTGTACTACATCTAGGGTGAGAGTTTCTTTGGGTCTGACCATTTCTCCTCCTGAACGCTCACAGCGCTCTTTGCAGTACGTAGGAGGAAGCAGGTTTATAAATTTTCTTTAATTTAGGAATATAATGAAATTCATTACTCGATTAATGCTTTTGAAAAGATGAACCCACAAAGCACAACAAATGTGCTATTTGTCAGTTGGAATTAATTGAAATGGCAATTAAATTCAAAGGAACTGAAAATAAATGAATAAAAGGAGTTCTGACGTGGAAATAAGAGTTTCATCTAAAAAGATTTTTCTTATTTTGCTAAAAATCAGCATTTCATCATTTCCTTTATTTAAATTTAAGTATTGAGCTTATTTTCTCCAGAAATTCGAGACCAGCAGCGTAAGACTTTAAAAGGAAACACGCATATATATATATATATACGCATATATATATGTGTCTCTGTGTGCGTGTGGTGTATGATAAATAAGTAATTAGTCAGTGCGAATTAAAATAGTAGCTTTATCAGCGTCTTTTTCGATTAAAATTTGGCATTTCTCTAAACAAAAACAGCAACTTAAAACTAGCAGTGCCCTTTTAAAATTAAACTCTCGCTTTCTTAAACGTATGAATCAATTAATCACTCAATAGTACATGATCTGTGCTTAAAATACAAATTCATAAAAAGTTTACTCTCAAAACTATCAATCAAAAACTAGTATAAATCTTTTTTAAGAAAAAGAATCTTTAGAAATGCTAATTGTATTTCAGCATATCTTCCAATGGATCATTTTTTGTTACTTGAACATCTTTTTCAAAGGACGACACATAAAAGATTGCATAAAAAATGCATGAATTATCCATCATTCCCTAAATTTTCAACTCACTTTTTGTTTTCCTATTTCTATCAATAATAAATCTCACTTGCTTCATAAAAGAAAGAAATAGAAGCGTTAGAAATTTTTAGTTTGTTTTTAACACATTTTGAGAGGGATCTTCATTTATTACTAGAGCATATTTTAAATTGGTGAGCACATAAAAATGGATGTAATGAATATTGAGGAAGATGAGATCATAAATTATGTCGCCATATACTTCGGGACATTAAAAAAAAGGGCAGAAGGTACTTGGGGTTAAGAGATCATCGCATCCTTTTCAATTCAATCATGGAAATGTTCAACAAATCGTCACATATAGAGGTAAAATTGGTAATCCTGAATAAATTAATTGATTAAATGGAATGCAATATTCACAATCGTTTAAATAAAGCTTATATTAGACTACGTCAACTAATCAGTTTTATATTCAGGAAAGTTTGGTAAATAATCACCCTTTTTTAACATTTTTATCTCTGGAAGAGCTTTGGCATTTAATTCCCAGGAGTGAGAAATGGCTATTCTTTGACAAGTACATAATAACAACTCATCAAGCAGTGTTGTGGGAAGTTATATTACATGCAATTAGTGTTTTATATTAATGAGAACAACTTGTCACCAAATCTTCGATAGCCGATATTCGGTGTCATGTATAATGAGACTGGTAAAATTAACGAATGTCTGTGTGGCTTTTACAGGTCGAAAAACTATAGATTGATTATGGAATACAACATGAGTTGTTCCATCGTGATTGGTGATTGACCATGATCTGAGAAATATCTACTGCAATGAGAATGAGGGAAGCTGACCCTCCTCTTGGCGGATTTTCTTAAAGGAGGATTTTGGAGAAGAGAGAGTTCTACGACAAGTCGATAAGTGTTGCTTTTCTTTTTTTCTCTGAAGTGACTAAATAAGGCGGAGTTTTAGCCTATATTTCGAAGTGAACCTTGTGGTTTCGCTTATCATGTCGTGTAATAATTAAAGTCTGCCGCAGACAAGACAGTTAGATTCGACTTAGACTCGAGAACTCTGACCTTTAAGTGCCATGTACTTGTGGTTTAATCGTGCACTTGTGATCAAATTTTTCATTTCTTTGTATAATAATGCAGAGTTCATTTTTCTCTCTCTCTATATATATAGTGCTTGCAAATAAAATGAAAATGTTCCCATGAACCTCCAAAGTGGCCCTCTTCTTGAAGCCATTATAGGTCTGGTATATGCCGAGACGTTACACCTCTAACAAATCTTTATTTATTTATTTTTTATTAAAGATTTTAAATTTGCATCTCTTATTCTTTGATTGAAGCATATGTCCAAAAGTAATCTTTATATTATAAAAATAATGTTTTGCAAGTTTTCAATGGGTACATCATTTTGTTCTACTTTATGAAAAGTAATTACTGTAATTTCAGATTTTTAAGTCAAGTTTTAGAGATTGTTATCATGGTTGAAATTATTAGAATTTCAATAAACGTAACTTAATTAATTTTATTTAAACTATATTTTTTTTTATTATGTACTAGTGAACCCAACAAGGCATTGCTATTGTTAAATTTGAGTGTATTATAGAATAAAATAAACAATACTGAAGTCTCATATGAATTAATTTATTTAATAAAAATAGCATGAATAGAATTGTGTGTGATAATTCCTTCCATTTTCTGTTCCATTGTCATTTTGTTTTTGATATTTTTCTTTTTCTACAAGTTGCTATACACATGGGAATCCCTTTGTAGTATTTCGTTCAGTTTTTCGGGACAAATTGTTTTGAGCAGCGGTTGAAATGTAAAAAATAAATAGATAATAATAACAATAAAAAATTAAAGAAAATCAATTCAATTTTCCATCCCATTGAACTGTAAAAAATCAGCTTGGAACTCGTTTTTTTAAATCTTAAACACCATTTCTTTTGCTTTTCCTTTTCAGGAGTTAATTAAAGAATTCATTCACATTGTACTCAGATGGATCCGCAACTCAAATTTTTAAATATTCTCAAAACAACTGCTGCTTTTCTACCATACTTAGCTGCATCGAAACTTGCAGCAACATTATTGTCCGGAACATTCTTCCTTTTTCAATTCCTTCTATTAGCTCACACTCTCCCTATATATATCTTGTTCAAATTTTTAATCGTTCATAAAATACTTTTTTTTTCATCCACTCAAGTTCAAATACATTTTTTTAAACTTGTAGTGGATGACATAATGTTAATACAGTTTTTCAAATATTAATTCATTCATTAAATTTAATTAAATTTAGTTTTTTAGGACTTAAGTTGCATATATCTACCAATAGATGACGCCAGATAAGCTTAAAAAATGAATGAAAATTATTTATAAAGGACTTTCTGCAATATAGTGAAAAAAGTAGAAATTGACTTTAAATTTTTTTTTTATATTACTTATTTGTGAAGACATACAAGATGAACTTTGGTCTCCCTTCATTAATACTTGCAATCAAACTATTTTTATATTCCTATCCATTTGAAGGAAATTGTATTTGTTCAAATAACAATCTTTTATTTTCTTCTCCAGGTTCTTCCATTTTTATCGAAACGAGTTCTGATTTCAAAAGATTTTTGCTTCAGTCTTCAAAAAAAAAATTTTTTATCTACATTTCTTATTTTACCAATTCGTCCCTTCTGCCTTTGAAAGTAACAATTTTTAAATCTATTTGATTTTTATCATCTTAAAAGGTATTAGAGGGGAACAATAACAAACAGATTTTCTACAGTCCTTCTGAATTCTTCTTCTTTCGTTCTTTTTAGTCTTCTGAAGGTATGGTTTTTATTTTCTTTGTTGTTTTCTACTGCTTTTTGCTATTCTTTAAAAGAGTCCTCAATTTTGTCTACAATATGCTATTTTAATTGTAATGGAATCTTAGCTTTTTGTCAAACAAGAAGCACATCAATAACATGGAACTGATCGGAATCTTATATGAGCAGAGAAATATATATCTTAGATTTCTTTCTTTTTTGTTATGGAAAATAGGTGAAAATTTCTCTTTAAATAGAAATTTTGTTTGGCACAATGGTGTTGATCTTTTACCAACAAATCAAATGTCTGCAGATTTGTTTATTAAAATGGACTGTTTACTACTAGATGTCAATAGTAAAGAGTGTTTTAAACTAAAATACGTCACTTAGATGATACAGATAGATAGATAGATTTTATTATTATAATACTTCAATAACTTTTGCTTAATCCTGCTATAACTTAAATTCAAACGTGAAGCTATACATACTACACAAGTATAATACATTTAGTGCAGTAGCTGACTACAAACTGGTCTGCTTTGAGTCAGGTTGAGGCTAGGAATGTGAGATAAGAATTTAGATCAGTGGTTCTTAAAGGTGCACTGGTGCACCCATAGAGATTTCCTGATGTGGCTTATTATAATTTCGGAGAAATATGTGCCCATAAATTAAAATAAATATAGTTATCTTTTTTTCTTATCATTTTCCCATTCAAAAATAACTTTCTTTGTAAATACTCGCTTTCTGGTTGGTTTTCTTCTTTTTAAATGTAAATGTCGCTGAAATGGAGAAGAGAAAACGAATGAAAACAAGAGAGAATCAAAAAAAATTTTTTACTAATCTCAATGAAATTTACATTATTTCAACATTGCAATAAAAATTCAAGGTAGTTTTTTTTTATATTACAGAAGATAATTCTATCTAAAATAAGAATATAAAACAAAATAAATTGATGAAAAACAATGTGAACAAATGTATAGAATTGTGTTATAGTTACTTAATAATTTATTTTATATCGATAGGTAATAATGATAATAATAATTTATAATTTAATAAACTGTAAGATGGAATTAATTTGATTTCTCAAATTCTTATTTTTTCATTTATTACAAGCTTATTTGAATTTCTTCCCATTTCTCAACTACATAAAATATAACCCAGCTTTGCTTGATTTGTTTTAAATGTAATGCATTAAATTTCGATAACTTTTAATTGAATAAATAATTAGTTGCATTTTAAAATTAAAATTAAATTAGCAATTGAACAAAATTTAGTTTAAGATTTTAATATTTATAATGAAAAAAAAAATTAGTACAATTCCTTCAGTTTCTCAGAATATTCCTATTATATTATAATATGTTAGCATATTCATTTATTATAATAAACATAATAACCATAGTTATACATAACATTTTGAAAATATTGTATTTGGGGTTGTTGTTTATTCCATTTAATAAATAAGCTGCTGTTGTGATGGAGCACCCGTCTCGGTCCTTGCTGCTGTAGAAGGAAGGTCATTGCCTTCCGGGAGGACTTGTAGAAGGGTGAACTATTGGCCCATTTGAGGATCGTATGGAGAAAACCCGGAAAACTCCACCAGGTAGTCCGACTCACGAGGTAAGATGCTGAACATCATAAACGCCATCGAGTCTCCTTCTTTTTGATACAGTGTTTACAACAAAGCTGCCAGCAGAATGAATCTCCTCCCCTAACAAACATCAGAAACGCGTTGCCACTGAGCCACGATTCGGGCATATATCGTATTTTTTAAAAACTTATCGCTTCATTAATTAAAGGTATCCCCTTCCTTTTTTTATTTAAATTTTGAAAAACTACTTCCTTCTTCGGTTACTTTCTTTTTTATTTCAATTTAAACCATAGGAGTTTTAAATTATATGTATAGAAAAGAGATTGAATTTTACATCAAGTAATTAATTAGATTTATGAAGTAAACTACATCGATATTATTTACTTTTAATGAAACATAATCCCTTGTTATAAATATGAAGTGCATTGTTACACTTTTATAACAAGGAATTATATTATTTATTTTATTTACACACACACAAAAAAAAAAAAAAACGAGTTAGAATTTTTTCATAATTTTAAAACCAGATAACACCAAAAATAAATTTAACATCAAAAATAATAAATACAAATAAAAAATGTAGGCTTCTTAGTGCTGCAGTTTTTAAGTTTTAGTAAATATATCCAGAACAGACAAATCCCTTGATTTATGTATAGAGAGAAATAAAAATAAATAAAGCTTTAGGATTATCGGTTTAGATAATAAAATCTGATTGCAAATATTAATAATTATTGACTAATTCACAAATAGAATACTCGAAAATCATTTTAGCAATTTTTAAAATTAATAAATTCATATACATAATCTTATACATACATGGGATGCATTTATATATTCATCTTAAATACATGAATTTAATTATGCTCGAATAAATTGATTAAATAAGATCATTATAACAATAATTTTCTTTTCATAAATATCTGAATAAATGAGATTAACTAATATTTGTAAGATTTTACATCATATTAAATTGATAAAAATCTATTTTTTATGTTAAAAGATGGAAAGATTGCATCTATTCATTCTAACGTAATTAAGTCATTTTGTTTTTTTTTATTTAGAACAAATATTTTACATAATATTTATTTAAATAAATATTATGATACACTATCGGCTTAGATAATGGAGTCTGCTAGTTTGTAATAATAATTTTTAACTAATTCACGATTAGAATCTTCTTTTCGAAAATTTAGCAAATTTAAAAAAAAAAACGAATTCATCTTACAAAAATACATGAATTTAATTATATTCAAATAAATGGATTAAATATAGATTATTATAACATTTTGCTTTGAGAAATAGCTGAATAAATTAGATTAAATAATATTTGTAAGATTTTACAACATATTAACTTAATAAAATCTTTTCTTATATCAAAAAGTTGAAAAGACTGCTCATCTATTCATTCTAACCTACTTAAGACATTTTGTTTTCTACTTAGAACACAGTTTATTTCACAAGCTGCGTAAACTGTGAATAAATTTCTTACTTCACTTCACATTCTAAAGAAGTTATTTTCAACGCCCACGTCTTTTTTATTTCGAAAGAAAAGAGTAATGTTTAATGAGAATCCTCTGAAGGAGAATTTTTTAACAAACTTTTCGAAAATTTTATGATCTTCAATGAATTTTAGTGATTCATCAAGTGCAGCGAAAATTTTTAACATCCTTTATTCATGACACTTTGAACAAGTTCTATTAACTTCCGGGAAAGAAAATTTTATTGAAAAAAAAATTGCTTTTCTTTTCTGTAAAGATACAAAAAGTTTCTATTTAGAAAAAAAAATTAAATCAATTCAAATCAAGAACTGAAAAATGAAATACATGTTAACGATCTCACTTTTCTAATGTCAAAATGAGATATAAACTTAAACAAAAGTCACTTCTGAAAATGTGTTTATTAGCTGTCTATTGAATTCAACAGCAAATTATGTGAGTAACCTTTAAATCTAAAATATATTTCACAAAGATTATTTAAATAATAATAGTAGTTTATTAGTACTGTAATCTCTAGGCCTATACTGGACCTATAACGGCTTCAAGAAGAGGGCCACTTTCAGGTTCATGAAATATTTTAATTTTTATTTAAGAACATTTACACTCATGTCCATAAATTAGGGATAATTCAGAATCACACAGAAATTAAACTCTAAAATAAAAATTTCACCTGTAGAATTATCACACACATCTTGAAGAAGAATATGCAAGTTACAGTAAAAACACCAAATGGCGCGGATAGTACTTCACAATGCCGAGTGTAAGAGAGGGGTATATAAGGAATGGTGGTAAAGAAGTAAAATTGTTCTCAAGAGCTTTAAAAGCCTTTAAGTGCAATAACCGCATAGTTATGGCACAAAGGAAGCATTTGGATGATTTTTTACGTGGTAGAATTATCGGACGACTGGAATGTGGACGTACCCAGCTGGAAGTATCCGACGAACTTGGAATCGCCCAGAGTGTCATCTTCAGGCTTTGGCAACGATTCCAAGATGATGGTAATGTGAGTAGATGTTACAGCACAGGTCGCCCCCGAGTTACAACGCCGAATGAGGACCGGTATGTAGCAGTTACTGCCAAAAGAAACAGACGGAGTACAGCATCAGACCTGTCTTGCTCTATATTCTCGTAGGCCTGTCAGATGTGTTCCACTTACCGCAACTCACTGTCGCCTGCGATTAACCTGGAGTAGAGAGCATGCATTGTGGACACCGCAACAGTGGTCTGTGTGATGTTTTCCGACGAGTCCAGGTTTAGTTTGCAGTGTGATTCTCGCCGGACTTTCATATGTAGAGCGCCAGGTAACCGTTACCACCAAGAGAACACCATTGTACGACACCGTTACGGAGGTGCAGGATGGCTCGTTTGGGGAGGAATTATTCTTGGTTCCAGAACTGACCTGCATGTTCAAAGTGTAACGATGACAGGCCACATCTATCGGGATGTCATTCTGGAACAACATGTACGTTTGTTTCGGGGCGCCATGGGTGCTGAATTTCTGTTTATGGATGACAACGCCCGTCTCACCGTGCAAACATTGCAGACGAATGCCTTCAATTGGAGGATATCACCCGTATGGATTGGCCAGCATACTCACCGGACTTGAATCCAATAGAGCAAGTGTGGGATATGCTTGGCCGACGAATTGCAGCTCGACAACTCCCTCCCACCTGTCAACCGGAACTTCGGAGCGCATTGCTTGATGAGTGGTATAATATTCCCCAAGATCACATTGATAATTTGATACTCAGCATGCCTAGGCGTTGTAAGGCCTGTATTGCATCGTCCGGGAGACATACTCCATATTAACCATCATACTAACCATGTTATACTGTTTTTTGTAAATAGGTTCTTTTTGAAATTTGCTCCAGGGAGTAAAAATCGTAATTTTTATTAATTATGTCAAACATATAGCATCTTTTTGCTCTTTACCTTTTGTTTAATAAATAGACTTTACAAATAAGTCAAATTTGTTTTGCTTCTGTCTCTTTCTTTGCCTGAACTTCATTATCTTTAATTTATGGACATGAGTGTAATATGTATATATAGTAAGTGCACGTATCTTTGTTGGTTTGTAGATCAAATGTAGTTTTTTATTAATTATATCCCTTATTTTAAGAGCTTGAAGTATTAAAATCATGCTTTTCTTATTTTTTTTTTTTTCAATAACCAAATAAAAATACTTTTTCTTCGTTAGAGCAAAAATGCATACAGCTTGTTTTTCAGCAATTACATATTAAAACAGGGGATAATTTTAATAAATGCACTAGAAATAACTTGTTATACGCGGGATTGAGAATTTAAAAACAAAATTGTTATAAAAGTAAAAAATCTTGTATTTTGCTAATTTATTACATCTCAACAGTATTTCTAATCAATTTTATTAGAGATTTAGATCTGATTTTGTTAATTGCTACTTTTTAATTGACAATACCTAATGAAAATAACCTTAAGGTATAAAAAAAATCTTAATTCTAATAAAATTTTGTATTTGATAACAACAACAACGCTCCCCCAAAAAGATAACAGTTATGAATACCAAAATAAGTTTAACATCTTGACTGCAATTGTAACTTCTTTGATTTTTGTTTGATACATCAGTGGGAAACGAACAGTACAACGTAGGGAGACTATTGTCTTCCGGGAGAACTTTTTAGGGGAAGCACATCGTCTTTGAGTGTCGTATATAGGGAAACACCGAAAAACTTCCACCAGGCAGCCTGCCTGTCGACGATAGCTGCTTACAAACCCTTTGTCACTAGTCTCCTCATTCCTGAAAATAATTATCACAACGTATACCACCGACATATTAGAAATTGATTCCTGCAGCACGTTAGCTGAACATGTTACCATATGGCAATGAGCTACAGACTACGTTAATTTGAAGAAGAAAATTAATTAGGATAAAATTAATTTCAGTTTTGTTATTGATATTGTAAAACTGATAAGAAAAAGTAAGTAATGATATTTTTTATTAAAATGGAAATAAATTGCCATTTAGTTAAATACACAAAAATCATTAACAATTTTTTAATTAATTAAAACTTTTAATATTTTCCTCTCTGCTAAAATACACAGTAAAATTTAAAAAAAAAAAAAATTAAAATGATTGTTGAGAGATTGAGAGAATATTTTTTAATTTATTTTTTTGATTAATAATTCAAGCGTTGTTTATTTTGTGATATTGATTTATAGCTTTATATGAAATAAATTTTGTTATATTCTTGAATAATAAAGATTAAAACAGAATATTATAATATAGATAATAAAATAACAATAGTATTTATTAATTAATAATTAATAGAATTTTATTAATATTCTTATCATTTGTTTTAAGAATTTAGGCTTAACTATAGAACTGTATATGCAGAAATAAAACAAAAATTTAAATGTCAACTTCAATTATTTTTATTAAATTAAATATTTATTAAAATTGCATTAATTTAAAAACATTGCAAAACTATTAAGTTACATGTAATTATTAAAAAAATAGTGGAGTAGTAAATATTGGAAGAAAAATAAATTTTTAAATATTTTAAAATAGAGCTTTTTAATTACGATAGTGCTTTTCAAATTTTAATCTGGCAACAACATTTTTATTCATTATCGTCTGTACTTTTCCAATTTTGAAATCTTGAAGTCTAATAATAAAAAACAGATTTTATACACGTTAGCAAATGAAAAAAACAACTTAGAACTTACAGAAAAAAAAACTCTGAAATGCCTATGCTTAAAAACAATCGTTAAGTAAAGTGAAGAGCTTTCAAATATCTTGAATTGTCCTACTTACAATATTTGAACAATTTATTATCTTGAAAGGGATGGATGGATAACAAACGCCTACTCTAGTATTCTCGAATAAAAGGTTCTGTTTGTTTATCAAAATTTGTCAGTGCTTATTTGAATACTACAATAAATAAATTCTAAAGAGGTTCTATTCATAGTTTTTTAATGTTATGGCTTCAATTTTTAGTGCTGTTTTATTAATATATACTTCAGAACTGATCACAGATTGAATATAAAATGAGATTTAAAATAACTTTATTGAATTCACAATAAAATAAACTTATCGAATAGAAATTTTTACCATTAAAATACAAATATTTAATTAATTCAAAATGTTTATACAGGTCAAAAAAATTTAAATTATCCTTTTTAAAAGACGTTTTCAAAATAGTAGTTAACCAACTTGAAAAAAAAAAAAGGATCTGTTTATTCTAATTGTATGAATTTATAATAACATGTCTAAATTTTGCTGTGATACAATTGAAAGAAAATAATTGACTCCGGCAGTAGCTTTGAAAAATTTTATTAAAGTTGTTAAGTTTTTTAATTTGTCAATTAATTAAACGGTCAAATCGCAAAATATGTTCCCTTAAGATTTGGCAACATTTTTATGACGCCAACTGAGTGTTAAGTTCTCAAATATGGTAACCCGGATCTCTTTGTACTGTTTTCAATTTAATTCACTTACAGTCGCAACACTTTCCTTGATGCACTTTGGCGAAAATAATTTTTGATGCCAAATCCCAACAATCCCTATTCTGCGATTTTGCCAATTAAACTCCTTAATTTTCGTTTTTTGCTCTATGTATAACAGGTTTCTTATCCACCGGATGCCTAAGTATCATTTAGAGATCATTTAAAACTTATTCACCAATTGTTGCAATTTATTGCTGCAAAAGTTATTTATTAGTGGAATTGATTGTATTTACAACATGTACAGATATTTCAGACTTGTTGCAGTTTTCCCAGAGAAAAATACTAGGAATGCGAGAGTCTATTTTCTAAAAATAAACTAAAAATTCATTTATATCACAAAAAAAAAAAAAATTAACGAGACATAATTCATGACAAAATTAAAGAAATACAATTTAAATTATTTGCAAAAAAAAATTATACTCAGAATTTTATTTAAATTAGTAATATTAATTAAATTATTTATTATTTAAAATGCAAAAATTAAATTATTACTCAGATTTTTTTTTAATATCAGACGATTGTTCAAAATATTTCTTTGTAAAGCTATCTCCAGCTTTCTTTCAACAAATTGCATAGATTTTTCATTAGAATTTTTGGCCTTCAAAATTTCATATGAATTTATGACATTCATTATAACAATGCCGAAAACTTATTTTTCATTCTATTAGTTTCGTAAAATGAAAATTGCATAAAATTGTAAAACTGTGCGCTCATGACCAATCTTATTTTGATTTTTGTTTAAAAATATAAAAGAACTTTCAACATTCATTCATGTTTAAATGTCATCTCATTTTTTATGCTGTAAATTTAATGTTATGCCCTTGTAATTTCACAATCGTTTATGACTTACTGCAGGATAGGAGTATTTCACCTCAACTCAGCCCCGAGGAATCCTTGACCAATCAGTAACCTCATGCCAACAAATGGAGAGAGAATGGACAATCAGAGAGAGGCCCACGAGGAATGAGAGGTGGAAATAAAAATACAGGAAATATCTGGTTCATCTGGTTGACAGGTGGAAATGATACTGACGGACTGCTCCTAACATGATCCTGTTAATCTGATCTGATCCTTTTGTCTGCTCCTAACATCATGGTTAGAATGGAAACCGTAGATTCTGAGGGGAATGGACCTCTTCCTTCTTGAAGTACTCTCTATATATCGTAAGAAAAATGAAGCCAATTTCGAACGAAGAAAGATGTGTCAAAATTGACAAGTTATCAAGAGAACAAGTTGCATTCTATTTCCTACTACCGCTTTTTGTTGAACTTACCCAAATAATTTTATTGATGTGGAACTAAGAAAATCTATTCTACAGTTGGAAGAAAGGCTTGAAACAATCAAGTTCAAGATGAACCGATTAAAAGCTGCTTCTACTTTTTAGTTGTCAAAATTTAATTTTATTAAATTTAATTAATATGAAATTATCTGAATCGTGATATCCTTTCTATGAGGTGTGACATCTATTTTCATGAAAGTAAGTAACTGATGCTGAAAAGAAATTTTCACCAAATTAAAATTAATTTCTGATCATAAAGATATTGCTGCTCAGAAAACAGTTATTCAGTGTGCCTAACTGAAGCTCCTCAAATTCGAAATTCTTTTGCTACAATGTCCCATTAAAAATTGTTCCAAGCACCTTAAATTCGCAAGATTGAAAAAAGATATGACGGAATACTTTGTTTTTTACCGAGCAAAAGATTAACCGTCAAACCCAGCTCCTCCTAAGAACGTTAGAAGAAAATCACCAGTTTCTACTTCTAATTGTTCAAAGGAGTTCAAGACTCTAAAAACCAAGTTGACAAAATTGACACTTCTCAAGTAATTGACTCTTCTCCTGAACTTAATCCTGTTGTGGTAAGAAGTGCAATTTGCGGTTGAAACAGTCTCAAGAATTGGATGAAGCACTTTACGGTAACTTAAGCTTTCAGGTGGCTACTATAAAATCTTTTCTTTGGATCTGAAACAACACTATGGTATCTGTAAACTTCTTTAGGAAGCTCTAAAAGGACTTCTTTCTAATTACTTCAAAACAACTAAGATTACTGAAAATCGTACTAAAGAGCCTTCATGCATCAACTCCTACTTCTGACATTGAAGATGGACTGTCACAACTTGTATTTGACAAAAAAAGAGGATTTAACTTCTCAATAGGAAAACAAAGACCTCTGCTTATTTGAAAAATTGTCCATTCAAATTAAAAACAAAATCGTGACATTTTTCAATTGATAAATTCCTGTACCTATCACTGAAGTTAATTAGACTATTCATCAGTAATTTCTTCAGAAAAACTTCTTTATATGATAAGGGAATGCGTTTTAACAATGATTTATATTTTTCTCAAGCAGATCATGTTTTTCTATCGGACTTTTCTCGATTATATTACATTTACGAAGGATAGCTATTTTCTGAAGATTATTTGCTTCTTTGACATATTTAGTATCCTTTTACAATTGTTTATAGATAAGGTGTAATAAATTTATTCTTTTGCCATTATATAAATGTTAAACGTATTCCCACAGTCATATCATACCGGGACCTACGGTTTAAAGTGGATTTCGAACCCTATAAACATCCATGGCCGGGACTCGAGATCGAGCACTCGGCTCTCGGCTATCAGACATTCTATGTTCTGCATACTAGTATTAAATTCTTCCTATATCTATTGTTTTTTTAACGAAATATTTGAATTGGGGGGCCTTTTAAGATTAAACGATATAATTTTAAATATATAGAAACAAAATCTAAAAGGCATGAAATGTATAGAATAATGAATGACAAAATGTCAGATGTGAAAATCTTAAATGTTAAAATAGCGTTAATGGAATAAACTGCTTTGAAATAGCAATTATGCTGGAATTTACCAACAATCTATATTTCTGATTCTGAATATGAGGATTTTTTTAACTAAGTAAATAAAATAAGAGGCATAAGAAATATTTTATAGTAATTACAATTTTCAATAGAAATTAAAACTTTATTCTAATAACTACTTAGTCATTGAAAGATTTGTAATGGCATATCAATAGTTTCTGATTTCAAGAACATACAAAAAAATTAACATTCTACATATTTTAACTTAGTATTGAACCATTGGCGATGATCTTAACAGAATCAAATACTTAAATTATTTAATGATATTATAGAATATAAAGTATTTGTAATGAGAAAAACTTATAAAAAAGAGGATAGCACTTGAAAAATAACAAATGCAAATAAACGTGAAAGTAAAATGAGATTTTATTATAAATTTAGGTATTCCCAGTGATAAATATGAAATTTCTTAATTTAATTTACCCTTTCGGGATTTGCATTTTTTTTATTTACACGTTTCAAGGAAAGCAATGATTTCTTTTACTTGATTAAAAACATTAAAACTTCCTTTTAGAAAACATTCGTTTTTAATCAATTTTATATCGTTTATTGTAAATTTGTAATTTTATATAAAAATATTTTTAATTTAAAAAATTTCGTTAAGTGATTTGATAATGTAACTGCGACACATTAAACAACAAATAAGCAATCAAAAATACAACTGAAAATATTTTTAATCAAAATAAATAACTTGCGAAAAGCATTGATTTTCTAAATGATAGAAACATCTCAAAGGACCAAGTGACATCATGCCAAATAATAGAAATTTGTTTACATCGTCGGTGACTAGGTGGATTGAATTTGCTTTATATGAGGTAAATAATTTGGAAAAATATTGATTTTCTAAATAATAGAAACATCTCAAAGGACAAAGTGACACAAGTCAAATAATAGAAAATTCGTTTACATCATCAGTGATAACATGGACTGAAATTTGCTTTATATGAGGTATTCCAATTGCTCATTTTTAGATGTTCCAAAAAGTAGTGTACTTTCCATTTTTTTTAATATTATTCTTCAATTTGGGTAAGTTACCTATATTTTTTTTTTTCGGTTTATTATCTTTTGAGATTTCGTATTTTTCAAATATTCTTGTTCCTGTTTAAAACTTATGTTCCATGTAATTCATGTTCCACCATCTGTTTTCTGCTCAGAATTGGTTTGTTTATGAATTTTAATTTGACAATTGTCATTGCAAATTCTCCTTTTATGAACTATACCATATGGACTTTATGAACTTTTCAATGGGAAATGTAATATTTTAGATGAACTGCAGATCGCTTCTCAGTACGAAGCTCTGATATTTATACTTTTATTCGACGTTCAAGATGGAGCAAAAGAATTCTGGAGAATAACGTAGCTTAAAAAGTCAGGACACTTAATTTAGTAGATGTCAAAGATAATTATTTATCTCTACGAATCATTTCAAATAGCTCCAGAATTAACCAACATTAAAGCAATTATGAGCATTAGTGATCGCATATTATTACCCGAAAAATGACCACACGTTTTCTAATCTGTGATATAGCAATTGATCCAAAACTAAAAGCAAAAATTGTGAAAATGCACTTCTTTTTCATTGGCAAAACAGACCCATGGGAGCCAAGGCCGTCGGCCTACCGCATATTTTGAAACAGGAGATATTTTCTTTTCACTGGGTAGAATTGTCAGTGCTACACCCAACGTCATATTAGACCAGGTTATAGGTTTTAAAGTTAATTCGAACCACTACAAACATCCATGACACCGTCCGAAGTTTGTGTCACCGAGAGCAGAGCGCTAGCCACTCAACCATCCCAAGAAAATGAGGAAAATAACTTTTTATGTTACTAAACTTAGAAAATGCGCTAGATATAAAAACTTTTCCATTCCAGTTATAGTAACCATTCTAGGTACTATATTGCCAGAATATACTAAATTGTAGGTCAGTAGCCTTTTGACAAACTCCGACAGTATTGGAATTTCTTTATTTCACTCATCGGAAGGTTTATTGAAAGAATTTTCTTGTTTGTGAGCAATGCAGAGGGCCTCTTGAGCTTCATATTTCCTTAGATGTATTCATTGTAGCGATTCTCATAAAGCCACTGACATAAAATGCTCAAAGAAAAGGCAGAGAAAAAAAAAAAAAAATGTTAAAATTTACCATTTGGTACTTTATTGAAGGTCGCAGATAGAATCACCCAAAGAATTAAAAAAAAAACATGCACGTCAAAACTCCACACTACATCCAGTACGCCTTTTAATTTAATCACTAAAATAAATAACCCTATTATTCAATCAGGACTTTGCAAATACAGAAAATGATTAAGGACATTTGGCAAGGCCAAGCAATGTCTTTTCAAAAATCCATTAAAACATTATCTGAAAATTAAATCGCAGCTCTAACATCACTGGACACATATTACAAAACACTCCTATCCTCCATAATACCACGCAAATATCCAACATCAATGACACGTAAATCGTTGTTTTTATGAAAAAAAATAAAGCCATAAGAAAACGAAATCGCTATGCAAATTTCAATTTATCATATATAAAAACATATTTTGCTGGAAGAATACACATGGGATATCCTAAGAAATTTAAGTAACAAATTAAAATAAGAACCCAAGAAATTAAAATAACGCAAGAAATTTTTGAAGCAATTGACCAGAATACTAACAAGAACGGGAGTTCTGACTTTAGAGGTCCACTTATTTATTTGGCGGCTTTTTGCCAATGCTATTTGCCCCAAATCCGCTCTTAAACAAACAAAATGGCCACTGCGGTTATAAATTCCCCCCGGTTTTTGCGATTCCATTTGAGGCGAAAAGAGTTTGGCGAAACCGAAACCCTAAAGTGCAGAATCTGCAAAGAACGATCAAATTCAATAGAGACAGGAATATAACCAAATTTAATAATTCTGAAATAAAGATTTTAAAATTTAAGAAAGTAGTACAAGAAGAGCTACCAAATTCAGACAGACAAATCTGTTAAGGGATAGTTAAATTAACTTTTTAAGAACATAAACTAATCCTTAGACTCTATTTTGAGGATATTGAAACAATAATATTTTTTATATTTGAAAGCCAGGCAATTCAAATGAACTACAAAACACGTGACTTGATATGGGTCAATCGTTATATTTAGCAACACATATTTTCACGCCAGTTTTAAAATACACATAAATAAAATCACGCAAAATCAGCTTTTATTTTAAATAATTTTTTTTTTTGAAATGAAGGTTTCTCGTGTTGTGTGTGGAAGATTAATCTGTTTTAAATAATAACTTACTTATTTTTCTTATTTTATAGCTTCACTTTTTATGACTTCAATTTTGAAGACTCCATGAACCTCTAAGCAGCTCAATATCATTTTAACACATAATAAAAAACTGGATCCCAATTCTTGCAAGATCTTGACAATACAATCAACAGAACACTTTATCTCAAGTACCTTCTTATTATCAAAACATAACGTTTAGCCAAACAAGACTATTTTGTAAACTCTTTGGGCTCGTTTCTTAGATTCTTTAAAAACATTTTATTATTAACCTTTTTTTTTTTTTGCCATGATCTTTAAAAATTGAAAAATCTTTCAAAGTAATCCCAAAAGAATCTAAGCCAAAAAAACCTTGCATACTCAATTTTATTTCATTCAGACTATGTTTTCGTAATTCAGGAAACCTTTCTTAACAAAGACGATGAATTTCTTTTTACCAGGAAAACGTTTTACAGAGCAGACAGGACAAACAATACAAGAAGGGGAAGTTTGATGCTCGCCAGGGATTCTTTATTTATTGCAGTATTTTAAACTTCCTAAATATTCCTTTATCATACTACTATGCCCAAAAAGTAAGATCAAATTTTAATTTAAAATTCCTGGGGCTTATGTAATTTAAATTTTTCTTCTTTTTAGATTGCTAGCACTGTCCTTTACATCTGTGTGAAATTTGACCTCAAAATACTAAGACGCTAAAATTGGTTCCGGCGATTTTTGAAATGTCTGAATTAATCTCAACCGACGAAGCTCACGTCCAAAAATCAAAGATTTGGTGCTTTGCAAACCGTCGATTTACAATTAGAGACCTTGCTGAGGATCTTTGAATTTCAAAAGGGTAGGTCAATTCCATTTTGGGCTTCAAACGCACCAAATCTCAATTGGTAAAGAAAACACTGAATGCGCCAAATCACACTGCATTGATTGTTCATGTCTCTTCCGCCACAAATGAAACCCACATCGTTCCACAACCACCGATTCATACCCTGCGACTTCTGGCTATTCCCTTGAACTGAAAACCACTCTGGGGACACCGGTTTGAGTCGATTGAAGAGATTCAACGTGAATCGCCGCGCGCTTTGAAGCCCATCCCTGCCGATTGATTAGAAAAAAAAGTTGGCATAAGTGCATTTTGTCCGGAGAGGATTTCTTTGAAAGCGATGAAATAAATTTGGAAGAATAAATAAAGAGATTTTGAAAAAATTATTAGTCTTACTTTATACAGTAGTAATTATTTTTTCCATCGTCAATATTTACTTCCCAAAAGCTGAATTCCATATTGAATAATTTGAAGCAGTGAGTGCATCAACAATTTCCTTCTTCTTGCATTATTCTAGAAGATTTCAATACTAAACACTCCATTCTATGTTCACCCTCTTAACAACAATTCTGAAATTTTAATAAACTGGATTCTAGACCACCATTTCAACATCTTTAATGAGCACTCCTTCTTATATTACCTGGACGTCTTCCAACATCGTTAATTAGTGATAAATGATACTTATTTTTAAACAGTACTCTTGCGTCAACTTTTTTTGATCTTGTTTTTTTAGCAACTGCGCAACATCTCGTTTTTCAATTACTACCTTTGAAAAGGTCAAACTTTGCTGATTACAGATTACCTCAGCATCTTTATTATTTTCGTTATCTTATTTAAAATAATATTATCTTATTTCTTCATTTTTGATAATGGTATTGGATTAGATTTTTCGGTTTTTCATATTTTGGATAATTTGAGACAGAACAGCTTGTACGAGCATAAATCTTAAAGCTCTTAATCAAGTAAAGTCAAATCAGTTCCAATAAGTTTCCAAATATTGTGATTTTGAATCTAATGTGTTATTTTGCATTTTTGTGTTTCAATTTCTTGGACAAAATATGAGGCATACACAAAAATTAAAAAATATCTAAATAAATTTTTGATGTTTGTACTCTATTTGATGGTTAATTTGCTATAAAATATTATAGTTTTTAATTTCGATCAAAATGTAATTATTTTTTGAAGATATTTTGATAAAAGTATGAAATAGTTAAATAATTGGTTGAAAGAAAAATAATACAGGATTCCTTAAGGTTATTGTTTTTAAATGTTACTATGTTTACCCTTCATTTCCTGGTATTTGTTTTTAAATATTTTGTTAGACAGAATGAAAACAAAAACTGAATATATTTTACTGACAGAAATTTAAAAATATGTGTACAGTATATAAATTACAAAAGTAAAACATTATTTAAATTCATTATGATATTAAATCAAAACCTGAAAATAAATAATATTATTAATGCATGTCCAGAGTGCAAGAATAAACGAATTCTTGAGTGAAACAAGCAAATATAAACATGATGGTCACCAACACATGCCATTACTTAATAGACTGCTCCTGTTACTTGTTGCCGGCCTGATGGCCAAATTAGCTAGCGCTCTGGCAATTGGTGCTTCAGATTCAAGTCCTGGTGATGGCATAAATGCTTGTTCGGAATCCACGCTAATTAAATTCTTAGTTAATTAGCGTGGCTGATTCTTAATGCTAATTAAATTCTAATGGATGCTTAATTAATTAGTTCGAAATCCCTCGCTAAGCTGTAGGTCCCGGTCTAATTAGCCTAAAGAGTGCATAAAATGACTGTAGAGCGACAAACCAAACCAAATTTGTTACTTGTTGATCATGATCACGAATGCAAGTTTCACTGGAAATTAAAAACTCTTTAAGTTAAAGTATAGGATAAAATATAACTGTAGGAAAGAGTGGTTGGCACCCTTGGAATAAAGAGTGTTTTTCTTTTCCTACTAAAATAATCGTTTCAATCAACTTGTCCAGCATCTTCTTTATAATGTTTCTTCTTCACGCCAAGTCTTGGCGATTCGAGGTCCATAGGGAAAAATTGATAGTTTTATTTAGGGGTGTTAATAGCTATTGCTAATGTACATTAATGATTAATTTTACTCGGTAAATTTAACTCTACCTAATTCCTTAATGCGTGGCTACTATTATTTAAGATGTTTAAGAATAGTATACAACCAACAGAATTAATTTGAATTTTTATATAGAATATATTTATCGAGAGACCTATCAAGACAAAAAGTTACATTTTTGCGTTATACTTTCTATATCCAACAACTGCGCTATTTTTTTTTTTAATTTTGAGAAAATTAAATTTTCTAATTCAATATATTGGACTAAAATAATTATATATCGCATTTTTATTTAGTTTCTTTTCTCAAAATATTATATTAAAAAGGATATTTTTTTGAAGAGATTTCTGGTTAAGATTTTTTAATCACGATGAGTGTATTGATATAAATAAATCTTTTATTTTATTTAATTACATTATGAAGTAGGAATCTTTAAAAAAGATTGATAAAACAGCAATTATGGCATTGACTGTATGAATTTTTTAAAATAAATATTATTAAAAATTATATATTATTAATTTTTTTATTAAATATTAATAATTTTTAATTGCTTTTTTGAAAAGATGATAATCATAAATTAATGCATAAAAATTCATTTGTTTGATACTCGGATAATTTTTTGATCCATTTGTAAAAATGTATTCTCGGTTAAAATAACACTCTTTAGGTGAAATTTGTTTTTCTCCAGTATTTCTTACTATTTGGTTTTTCACTTACAATCAATTTTTGCACACTTTAAGCTAATTAGATCGGAACTTACAGCTTAACCGGGATTTCAAACTCTCACAAGCAGCGAACCACTCACCCCTCATGACCTTAGACCTATTAGAGAGTTTTTGCATACTGTCGTGTCAATATGAGCAATGTCTTTTAGTAAATATTTTTATGGTAAAATTCTATATTATTATATGTTAGACTATATTCTATGTGTGTCCCTTGAAGGGGGCTGTGTGTGGTCTCTGCACCTGACCGGATGAGTCACAGCTGGGGATGAAGGGGATATATATGGAAAGTATTTTAATTGGCAGGGGTCATAAAACACTTCGAGGCCAGATGGTCAAGAAATCAGTTGATCAAGACGGGGACTTGGATTTATGGACGGGGAGCACGTCCAACGGATATAGACTCTAATACGGTGTCGGCAATCGCCCCCCCCAGAATGAACTATAAAATGGAGGTGATGGACATCGCACGGGGAGAGATGGAGAAAGAATAGAGACGTGACGAAAGATATAGACGTCCGGCGTGAAAGAGAGATATTAAACTGGAGTTTGACGGCGATTCTGAGTGACTGGCTGCTCTGGCGTACTTCTATGATTTCACTGGTGAAACTCTGGCAGCAGCGTGACTTGAAAGAAGAAAGTGTACAATCCAAGCTACATTATATAGTCAAGTTTCCCTTGGTCTCCTGCTGACACAAGAGCCCCATGAGCAGTTGGACGGAGCACCCTTGCTACAAGACTTTGATCCGGTGCGTATAGAGCATTATTATCACTAAAAACATTAAAGTTAACAAAAAAAGAAAAGGAGCCCTTCTTCCCCAGCTGTCGTGGCAAATTATGAAACTGTAAGGTCAATCACCTTGTTATTATATTATTGAACATTAATTTAGAATTGCAAGCAACTGTATAAGTCATAATTTTATTAAAGGCATTGTTTGAATTATACTTTTATTTATTAAATTAATTAAATGACTTTAATTTCTAGCTTACTATTGTAAATATCAATAAATACATTTTTGTTAATATTTTAAATTATGAAATTTTCGTCTGTGTGTTATTTCATGTGTGTTTCCTTTTCCAACTTACATAAGTCTCTGAAGGCATGCGAATTAGTTGATTTAAAATGTGGTATGGGTTATTGCGGAATTTCATAATGGTTATCGTGTGTTAAGTAAAACGGTGTAGCTAGTTGTTTATAGGATTGGGAATTGTTAATGTGTATGTTTAAAAGTAAATGACAACACCACAATACCGTATTTTTATAATACGGTATTTTTTTTCTCCTAGCGCGCATGCTCATAGGAAACATTATTACAGATACGCATGCGCAATTTCCCATGAGCATGCGCACTAGGGAGAAAGAAAATACCGTATTATAAAATACGGTATGCAAAAACTCTCTATTATCTGCTGAGTTCTCTACAGCAATTTCTTATTTGAAAATTTTCTAATGCTGTAAAACTAAACAATTCGTCCAAGATGAAATCATTAATTTGCAGGAAAAGTAGTTAAATCTTATACATAAGAATGGATAATATATTAGGGCAACAATAATTTTTTCCTTTCAAAATCGGTATTATTATTCGTTCATTTTGATAGACAGGTAAAACTGACAAATACTAACCAACTAACTCCCTGCACTACAGCCCATGGTGTGCCAAGACCGTCTGCTTATTGGTAGATTTCGAAACAAGAGATGATTTATTTTTACAGGGTAGGGTTGTCAGCTTTACGTTCAGTAGTCATATTAGACAGAGACCTATTGTTTAAAGGGCATTCCGAACCACTATAAACATCTATGGCACCACCGAGACTCAAACTGGAAACATGTGGCACCGAGCGACATAAATCTATTCACTCGTTCATCAGCCTACAAACACGAACACAAATTTTTGTTTTAAATTATGTAAGACGAGAAGGACATTTTTTATGAAACTTTTGTTTACAAATAAAAAAACTTTTAGAAAAAAAAACCTATGGATGCTATAAATTTAACTTTAAAACATTTTTAATAGTATTTTTTACACTTATTTTACAATATATGTTGATGACTATCAGGTAATTAGACACAATAGTGTCTAATTACCTGATAGTCATCGACCTGATTTATTCAATAAAATCCCTTGATTATACTAAACGAATGCATTTTTTCGTTGCATTTTAGAAGAATTATGTTAACCCCGCTTTTATTTACCACTGCTTTAATTTTAATCATGATTTTATCAGCTTAATAATAATGCTGATAATGTACAATATACTAAACATTTGCTTAATCCCTTTCCTGATTCCAATTAAAAAGATATCTTTAAATACTTAATTTTTAAATCCATGAATTAATACTTATACCGCTTTCAAACCAAAAGTTAATGCAAAAGATTGACGTAGAAGGAATAAAAATGTATCTAATTATATAATTTACTTAACTATTAAGTTCTATAATGTATTTTTCTTAAATTACACTATTAAATCTTTGAATAATAATTTTGTCACTTAAAGTATTTGCAAATTAATCAAACACCCTCATTAGGAAGTCTTATGAACCGTATCTCGACTAAAAGGAATTTAATCAGTTGAATAGAAGGATTTATAGTTTTAATTAACTGGAAGTTATCGGTTCTTTATAGAGTAGTGTTTTTATGAATAAACTAGATTCACTATAATCCGAACGTCAAAGAATGAAAACGGCGAATGAATGGATTTAATGATCCTTGAAATGGATTGGTGAGGAATTTCTTCCGAACAATTATCTCCAGTTGTATAATGAAGTGTATCAGAATTTACAGCCCGAAATTGATTTTTTCTACTTAAATTTGTTCCTTGATGAGGAAAACTAATGTTAGTTAACAATTATTGGGAATCTATTAAACAAAAGAAAAAAAATTCCGAGAGTATTTGAATTAATCTCAAAATGGCAAATCTATTACTTAAAAATATTCGTGAATATCGAATTTTATTTAAGGTATCTGAACACGTTATTTGTGGTCTTTTAAAAAAAAAATAGCATCAAAACTTTTTTTACCAATTAAATTTAGGACGGAGCAGTGAGATGGATTGAACGTAAAGGCTTCAAAATAAGAGATATACTTTCTATTTGAAACAGAAAAAGTTGTACTGAAGCATAAGTTTCCATGACAAATCAGTAAGACAAAAACAAAGTTATCAAAGAAAGAAATTGATAAGTGGAATTAAAGTTTACAAAAAGGCCTGTGACGCTATCCATGATGTTATTGCTCCAAAATTACTGCATCAAAATGGGAATGAATGGTAAACCTTGAATAACGTTCTTTCTCTTTTATATACATGCTGACATATATATATGGCCTGCGAATTTATTACGAAAACTTACGATTCAGTACATATTTCTGCTGTATCAATTAGAAAATATATATCTTATTTTTGAAGCCTTTACATTCCATTCTACATGCGCTCCGACCAAAATTTAATTGGTAAAATACATTTTGATACTTTTTTTTTTAAAAGAGCACATACATGGTGTTCGGATACTTTAAATATAATAATTTGATATTCACAAATAATTTTATGTAACAAAATTTACCTTTTTGTGATTATTTCAAATACTCTAGGAAATTTTTATTTTGCTTAATAAATTCTCAATAATTGATAATTAACATTAGCGTTCCCTAACCAAGGAACAAAATTAACTAGAAAACTAATAACTTAATATAAATACATTTAGAAAGTAAAAGCCTATGATATTATAAATTTTATTTCAAAAGAAATAAAGATACACAAATTGTATATTTTACAATACATGTCGATGACTATCCTGCAGATATACATATATATTCTTATATTCAATATAATGTCTTGATTAAACTAAGCGAATGCATTTTTCCTTATAATTTATGAAGAACTGAGTTAATACTGCTTGTATTTAAATCCAATCTATAATTTTATTTCTTTTCATATTTTAAATAAAGTATTTAATAATACACAATATACTAAAAATTTAGTTAAATTTTTGTTCAAATGTTTCAGATTCCAATGCAACCCCTCCCCCTTAAAATTCTTAATTTTTTAATACATAAATTAATTGGATTATACCACTTTCAAATTAAAAGTTAGTGCAAGCGATTAACGATGACAAAAAATGTATCTAATTATATAATTTACGTAATCATTAAGTTCTATATT
Source organism: Caerostris extrusa (assembly GCA_021605095.1). NCBI lineage: Eukaryota > Metazoa > Arthropoda > Arachnida > Araneae > Araneidae > Caerostris > Caerostris extrusa. The sequence goes on along the minus strand of BPLR01020306.1, from coordinate 14,679 downwards.
GTATTTTTTAAATTAAACTACTAAATCCTTACATAATAATTTTGTCACTTAAAGTATTTGCATATTAATCAAACACCCTTATTAAGAAAGTCTTATGAACCGAATCAACAGCTATCTTCGCCTGCAAGGAATTTAATCAGCTGAATAGAAGGATTTATAGTTTTAATTAACTGGAAGTTAACGGTTCTTTATAGAGTAGTATTTTTATGAATAAACTAGATTCACTATAATCCGAACTCCTGTTGTTGAATGAAAGCGGCGAATGAATGAATTTAATGATCCTTGAAATGGATTGGTGAGGAATTTCTTCCGAACAATTATCTCAAGATGTATAATGAAGTGTATCACGATTTATAGCTCGAAATTGATTTTTTTCTACTTAATTTTCTTCCTTGATGAGGGAAACCTAATGTTGGGTATCAATTATTGAGAATCTATTAAACGAAAGAAAAATTACACAGAGTGTTTGAATTAATCGTAAAAGTACGAAAATATGTTACTTAAAATTATTTATGAATATTTAAGGTGTACGAACACCTTAATTGTGCATTTTTTTAAATAAAACCACCTCGTATTTATTATTTTGCATTCATGAAATAATTATTAAACATAGAAGCACAGTAGTTGGATTTCAATTTATCAGGGTTTTTTTCGGAATCACATGTGATATTACATAAAGTAATACTAGATGTAATTCCAAACATATATACATATAACTACATATTACACAAAGTAATACTACATGTAATAATACATTAATTACATGCAATGCAAATTGAAAATACAGTACCCTGATGAAAAAAGAGTAATTGAAAATATAGTATCAAATTGAAAATACAAACAATATTGAATAAAAAATACAATACAGTATTTGAAATTTAAAATACTATATAATAATATACAGAACTATATTGGTTTAAGACTGGTTTATAATTTTTGTTCTTGTTGTTTTCAAATTTCAGATTGATTTTTGTTATTTTCATGTGGGCATATATGCAAAAGGTAATTTATGTTTGTTCTCAAGTACGTGTTTGTTCTTCCTAATTGAAAACGCATGATCTAAATTATATTACTCTACTTAATAAATTAGATATTAACTTGGTAAGATGTATTCATTAAGATGTCTTTTCATTAATTAATGCAACAATTAAAATTTATTTTAAAAGTATAAAAAGATGCCATTTGTTTATCTTCGAATACATCGATATTGATATTAAATATCATTTAATGAAAATGAAATTAAAACAATAATAATATTACGGAATAAAATAAAAGTACCTGAAATTTTTATCTTTTATAATGCATTTGCTTCCAAGATGAAAGGAAAAAAATCATAAAAATTGTAGTTGTGAAATTTCTTTTCAATGGAATTTTGAAAAATATTAATCAAACAGTACTTCACAAATTACACTCACTCACAAATAAAAATAATAATAGGAACTTATGACTGGAAACTATGCAAAATGGAAACATGTCGAAAAACCTGGTAACTCAGTTGATTTGATTCAATATAAGGTGTGATCACTTCTACCATCTATACAGGCATGACAGCAGAGATGTTCAATGTTGAAAATGATTATGTTCATTAACCTAGCAAAGCTCATTGCTGTGTCAAAGCAGTTTAAGGACTCTAGAGTTTCAGGGGCGCTTAAATTCAAGCAAATGATCCTATCTAATACATTCCAAACATGCTCAATCGAGTGCAAATCAACCCATACTCAAAAATAGCGTACTAATGAAGGTATTTCCTCGTTAATCGAGTGTTGTGTTGCCTAACATTATCGGCTTGTACAAGAAGGAGTTACCGATTGTGCATGCGATGGATCAATAATGGCATTCTATTTAACTGATAATCAATGGTTCCTCTTGGATAATATACTGGTCAATTTGATTATCCAAAGAAATGTGCATGTCTAAAACATATAACCAACATACCATATGTCTCAGTTGATCTAATTATCAACCTTCCAGTGACTGCTAAAACAGAAAAGTGGGTTTTGTGTCTTCTTCCAATTAATCGCAAATAAGGGTCCTCTGCAGCTTCTAGATCTTTTTTCGACGATACTGTTTAGAAGCTGATTTTGTATTCCATAGTTTATGAATTAAAGAAGGATTCAAATTCATGTTCATAGGATTTACTCAGGACCACTTCCGTTCTGCCATTATAATTATTCAGCTAAATCATGTCGAGTATTCTTATCTAAAAAAAAAAAGCTATATTGAAATTTTATAGCATAGCTTCTACTTGGAGAAACTGCAGACACTTTTAAAATCAAATTTAGGTCTCGTTTCCAGTAGTATTATACAACAGTAGGTTCTATTAATTTGCATTTATTATTTATAATCTAAGACAACATTATTTATTACGTATAAAAGAATTTTTAATGAAAATATACTAAATGTTTAGCCCTGTAATTCCGTTTTTTATTTCTTTTTCCTTAATTTTTTGGTAACTTGTATATTTTTATAATAAAATATACAAGTTACCAAAATCCCCATTATAATCCCCCATCCCCATTTTATTTAAGCAACACACCTGAATTATATGTAACTTAACACTTATACTTGACTATTATTTTGAGAAAGTAGAGAATTAATTACTAAATACGTACATTACTGAAAATTGATATCTTTTGCTTATTAAATGACAGTTTCTTTATAGTTGATTATTCTTTTTAAGGTAGATGGGGATGCCCTTCTACCAGCGTTATAACTGCTTGTCCATTGTTTTGAATCGTTTTATAGCGATAGTAATGTATTTTGATTACCACGTCATTGCATCCCACTACCTCCATGTATCATTAAGCCATTGTATAAGGTGAATCTCAATGTGAGTGATTTCTTCTTGTAGGGATGCTCGAATTATATGGTGTCCCCTAAAAATCTCATAAGGCCTGCGTAACTGGAGCGAATTATGAGTCGTGAATGTACAGCCATTTTCATTTACGACGTTACAGAACGTAACTGCTAATTTTGTACATTGCTTGTGATATATCATTACTCTGAATCATCTTCGAAAGCATATAATGAGAGACTTTGAGACCAAAACCCCACTTCTCTGTTACATTCGGTATTATAAAAGAGGAAGCATTAATAAACATTTTTGACATCACATATTGATAATCAACGTTAGCTGGCTATTCTACTTTAAAACCGTCTGTTAATTTCAGCATACTATTTCATGCATTGTTCAGCAAAACAATTTCGGAAAATTTCTATATATTTGTCGTAATATAACGAAATAGAACGATATTCATTTAACACTGGGTGATATTGGAAAATGTTTTACAGCAAGAAAAAGCAAGATTTAATAATGATTTCGGATTTAATCCAAAATTAACGCCTGAAAAATTGATGCATAACATTGCCATAGTATCTGCTAAACATTATTATAGTAAATAAGAAAAATAAGAATTGAAAAAATAATTTTAACGTATTTCGAATTCCTGTACTACCTGATAAATTTGAGAATCGATCTGAACCCATTTAAGTCAATTTCGTTTTTGTTAGCTTTGGTGTAATGGAACAAAGTTTGCAAGTCACTACAAACTTAAAAAATTTTATTAGTGATTTAAGAAAAATAAAAATAAAATACTTTCCCGAATTTCAATTTAATATATGAAAACCTACTTTCTAGACGAATGCACATGGGATTATACCAATATGTAAAAACCTAATAAATTTATGAAGAATTTTTCAGAATGCTACAAGAACAGGAGTTCTGCAGTTTAAGATTCCGCTTGTTTATTTGGCAATTTTTTTCCTTACTACACCTCCAAGTCACCTCTAACCTACAGAAACAAAATACTGCTATTTTATCGATTCCATTTGGCGCGGAAAAGAGATTTGGTGAAATCGGAATACTAAAGCATAGAATTTGGGAATACGAACTATCAAATTCAATACCGACTGGAATAGAATAAAATTTAATAACTCTAGAACTTTACGAAGAAGCAATTCAAATAGTACGAAAAAGCACTACCTAATTCAGAAATAGAAGATTCTGAATAGAATCTTCTATTCAGAAGAACTGAATAGATATTATATTCAGAAATAGAAGACTGTTAAATCGATAAACATAAACTAAAATGGGGATATTGAAACAATAGTACGTTTATATTTTGAAAGCCAAATGATTGAAAATGGTCTACAAAGCACGAATACAAGCCTTGATAGAGGCCAATCGTTATATTTGTCAAAGCGTATTTCTTTCTATTTTAAAGGACACACAAATAAAATAGTAATGTGAAAATCAGTGTTTATTTTAAATAAAGCTTTTGAAATGAAAGTTTCTCGCGTTGTAAGGCAAATTAATCTGTTTTAAATATTAACTTATACTCTTACTTATTTTTTGTTTCATAGCCTCATTTTTTTTTGGCTATGCCACAGACCAGGACAACATTCGACAACATCTTCGAACATGATAATATGTTTTTTTTTTAAATTTATTATCATGTGTGAATATGATGTTGTCCTGATTAGAGGTCCGTGGCGTCTCTAAAAATGTGAAGTTAAAAAAGTGTAGCTATGAAATAACAAATGCGTAAACTATAAGTTATTATTTAAAATAGATTAATCTCTTCCGTAACACGAAAATTCTCTTTTAAAAACTTTATTTAAAAATAAACGCTGATTTTCATGTGATATTACTTGTGTCGATATTACTTGTTTTTCATAAAAGTGGTATGGAATAGTTGTTGCTAAATATAGCGATTGACCTATATGAAGCCACTTGCTTTGTATTTCATTTTGAATTGTTTGGCATTAAAAATATATAAAAAATTATTATTTCAATATCATTAAACGATAAAGCGTTTAGGGATCCGTTTATGTGTATGAAAGTTAATTTAATTATCATTTAACAGACTTATCTGTCTCAGTTTGATAGTGATTCTTATAGTATTTGTGCAATTACTTCAATATCAATTTCTAGAGTTATTAAATTTGTTATACTACTGTGCCTAAAAAGTAAGACCAATTTTTTTCAAAAATTCTTTTATTTATTCTTCCAAATTTATTTTATCGCCTTCAAAATAATCCCCTCCGGACACAATGCACTCATGCCAACTTTTTTACAATCCTCAATACATGCTAAAAAGTTATCGGTACGGATGGCCTTCAAAGCGCGGCGATTCACGTCGAATCTCTTCAATCGACTCAAAACTGTGTCTCCGATGTGGTCGCTTGAGTTTAGGGAATAGCAAGAAGTGGCACGGTGTGAATACGGTGGTTGTCGAACGACATGAGTTTCATTTTTGGCGAAAAAGTCACGAAGAATCAATGCAGTGTGAGCTGGCGCATTCAGTGTGTTTGGTACCAATTGAAATTTGACGCGTTTGAGGCCCAAAATGGAATTGACTGATTCCAACATTATCAGCAATATCTCTCATTGTAAATCGACGGTAAATACGCAAGCAACATTTAATGCAAGTTCTTTGCTCAAATTATTCAGACATTTCAAAAATCGCCGGAATCAGTTTTAGCATTATCCACATTATCTCACAAAGGCAAGCGTATCTCAAACACTAATGAATATTTTGAAGCAAAATTTCACACAGAGGCCAAGGACAGTGCCATCAAGCTAATAAAAAATTGAAATTCCGTAAGGCCTGAGAATTTTAAATTGAAAATTTGTTTTACTTTTCGGACACAGTAGTATTCCTGTCGCTATTGATTTTTTAGTTCCAGTGAGGAGTGTCTCTTCCGCGCCAAATGGAATTACCAAAACCGCAAGATTTTTGAAACAGCAGTGGTTATTTTATATTTATGGAAGGAGACTTGGCGAAACCGCAAGGGAAATAATCGCCAGATATATAAGCAGGAACTTGAAGTACAGAACTTCCCTTCTTGTAATATTTTGACCAATTTGCTTCATACATTTCTTAGGTTATTGAACATTGGTATATTCACATGTGTATTCGTCCAACAAAGTATGTTTACTCATGATAAATAATAAACTGAAATCTGTGAAAAGGATTTCAGCTTTTTTTAATTTTATATTTAATATTGTTTTGGCTGTTGGTCAATGCACTTTGCGTGTTGTGAAGAGTTACAGAAGAGAATAATTTGTTTTTGTAATTTATTTTTATTTCATATTGATTCAGAGGATATTTGCCGATTTTTGAACATGTTTTCTTTTTAAATTTGTTTCTAAAACTAATGTAAACTCAGTTGAGACTCTGATTCGTCAAATTCAACTATTTGGAAAAGTTGCTGAATCAGTTTATTTCTATGAGAATTAATTGTTGTCTACAGTTTTACTATTTTTGCTGTGTTGTGTGTTTTTTTTTTTTTTTTTTTTTTTTTCTGAAATGTATTGTTGGAAAACCTCGCCGACGATCTTTCTGGTTGCCCACGTGACATACATAAGTGAAAGACGAAACTCACTGATGTGCTGTATAAAATCTAGACAATTTTTCTCCTTCTTTTCTTGTTTCGAAGAATATATTTTTACATATTCTTACATTTAGTTAAATATTTATAATATGTCGCGATATGAATTTTAATGCTTAATATAATTAATAATAATATATTCAGTATTATTTTACTATTATCATTTTAACTATGCAGTGTATTTTTTACTATAGATTACTTAAAAAATTAATTTTAAATTCTGGTCAACTATGCTGAAAATCTTTCATAAAAATAAATAAAAACTAAAAAATACTAATGTTTGCTTATAGATTTAGGAAAAATAATTACTCAATGAGTTGCTTAACATTTTCTTTCAGATATTCGCAAGGGAAAAATCAAGGCAAAAACAAGCCAAGGGAAAAATCGCCAAATAAACAGGCGGAATCCTAAATTGCAGAACTCCCGTTCTTATAGTATTTCGACCAATTCCTTCATAGATTTCTTGATTTATTGAACATTGGTGTACATACACGTGTATTTCTCCAACAAAGCATGCTCACACTGGATAAATTGAAATTATTGAAAGGATTTCAGTTTTTAAAGCAGGTTGACGGAGAGCCTTGGTTGCATAGAAAACCTCTATGTACTGCTAATTAAGTTGCTGAATGAAAGAAAATTCTTAAGCTTTAAGCTCATTGATTAGATTGAAAAGGAGTAAGATATACATGCATATATATATACAAGACTAATTTATTTAAAAAATTAACATATTAATTTTTCTGTATTAATTTTTTTTAATTAATAAAAATAAATTTTGTGTATATATATATATATATATATATATATATATAAAAAAACATATTATTATTATTATTATTATTATAATTTTTAAGCAAGTAATAAAATTTTAAGAGGAAAAAAAAGGTAATAAAAAATAAGCAAGACACAAAACAATTGAAGAGGTTAAATTGTGACTCGGCGGAGAAACTGCATGGTAATTCGGAAACGGAGGATATCGAAACGTTAATGAATAGTATTCATAACAGTGCGAGGTTTTGCGCAAGCATACATACTCTTACATTTTTTAATAATTTATCTAAATATTTATAATATATCGCGTTACGAATTTTAATGTTTAATATTATTAGTAATAATATTTTCATTATTATTTTACTGTTATCATTTTAATTTTACAGTGTATTTTTTGCTGTATATTATTTAAAAGTAATTTTAAATTCTGGTGAAATATGTGAAGAAGCTTTCTTAAAAATAAATAAAAATTAACAAAAAAAAAAATAATAATATTTTGTTTATAGATTTAGGAAAAATAATGACTCAATGAGTAGTTTAAAATCTTCCTTCAGATATTGTGAAATATCAAGTCGTAGTTGAAATATATGTATTTACCACTAATGCCAAATGTCATTTTCTACGCGTGGGTGGGCGATTATACATTTGACCTTGACATCACTGGAGAGGGGGCGATCAATGTCCGTGAATAAAAGTTTCAAGGAAAAGGAGTTAAGAGTCTCGTAAAAATCAATTGGTGTTCAGGATATCTCATGAAGTCGAGTATGGATTTTATGTCACGCATAAAAGTTAAGTTAACGGATAAAGTAAACAGTTGTTTGGATCCATAAACGATCAAAATCATAGACAAAAGGCTATTTTTAATTAAAAGGTTTTTATGCCAGGACATTTCTGTATTGTTCTTATACAAAAAGTGAAGAAAACACAAAAACTATTTTAAGTAAACTATATAAAATAATTCAGTTTATATTTTCAGCCAAATAAACAAGCGGAGGATATTTGCGGTTTTTGCAAAAAGTACAGAATTGCCTTTATTATAGTATTCTGACCGATTGGCAAGAACTATTGAATCAATTAATTTCTTATTAATTAGAATAGATTAATTCTGAATAATTGGCCTATTGGTAATTAATTTCTGACCAATTAGCAATTTTATATTCAGGCTTAAATACTTAAAGTTCTTCGATGTATGTTTCTCAATAGAGGGCCTGAATGGTCGAGTGGCTAGCGCTCTGGCGCTCGGTACCACAGGTTTCGGGTTCGAGTCCCGGCGGTGCCATGGTTGTTTGTAGTGGTTCGGAATCTCCTTTAAAAAGTAGGTCCCGGTCTAATATGATCGTAGAGCGTTGCGGGGACATTGTTACTCCGCGGCTTATCTTCAAGTTACACCCCCCTCCTGGGTAATACAAAGTGAGTACGTCTGTGCAGCACTTGCCTTAAGGCATCTAAGACCAAGTTGTCTGTGTTTGCCAGCTGCATTAGAAAGAAAAAAAAAAAATGTTTCTCAATAGTAGAATTAGTATTTTTACAATTGCAGGGATCTTAATCTGAAATCCATTGGCGTATATACTGTGGCAGAGAGATACCAGATACAGGGTTACCCAAGTTTTATCAAAGAAGGAGGGGGCCGATTCAGTTTATTCTGTATATTACCAAAATAATTTAAAAAAGACCAACTATTAGATAGTTATCGGGGGTGGGGAGAATGTCCTACTAGATTTATAAAAAAATCATTCAGTACCCCAAAATATCTTTCTTTCTAATGCAGCTGGCAAACACTTAGACAGCTTGGTCTTCGATGCCTTAAGGCAAGCGCTGCACAGACGTACTCACTTTGCGTTACCCAGGGGGCGCGTGTAACTTGAAGATAAGCCACGGAGTAACAATGCCCCCGCAACGGTCTACGGGCATATTAGAACGGGACCTATATTTTAAAGTGGACTCCGAACCACTACAAACATCCATGGTACCGCCGGGACTCGAACCCGAAATCTGTGATACCGAGCGCCAGAGCGCGAGCCACTCGGCCATTCAGGCTCTGTACCGCAAAATATTTCATCAATCATTTTCATATTCCATGAGTAAAAAATTTAATTTATAATCAACAATTTTCGACTATACCAAGCACCCAATGAGCATTGTTCCACACACTGTTTTAAATTTGGATATATTAAATCTTATCAATGTGAAACAACATTATTTTTTCCCTTAATATGTGCACTGTCCATTACAGTTTGAATTTAGATACATATGAAATTTAATAAAAGTGAAGCAAATTGGAAAAACCATTGAACATAACTTTTTTAAAATGAACAGATGTCCTACTAAGTTTATAAAAATCCCTCCATCCCTAAAAATCCTTCATCAATCATTTTCAAATTTCATGAGTGAAACATTTAATGGAGTAGAAGCAACAATTAAATTATACCAAACCCTTTAAATTGTCACTGTCCATTAATATTATCGAATTGCCCTTTTTAAAATGAACTTTATGGGAATCCCTGTCCCAAAAATCCTTCATCAATCATTTTCAAATTCCATGAGTGAAACATTTAATGGAGATTTCAGTTTGAATTTGCACTGTCCATACAGTTTGAATTTAGATACATATGAAATTTAATAAAAGTGAAACAAATTGGAAAAACCATTGAGCATAATTTTTTTAAATGAACAGATGTCCTACTAAGTTTATAAAAATCCCTCCATCCCAAAATAAATTTCTTCATCAATCATTTTCAAATTCCATGAGTGAAAAATTTAATGGAGTATAAGCAACAATTAAAATGAACAGATGTCGAATTATACCAAGCCCTTTATGGGAATTGTCCCTAATATGTGCACTGTCCATTACAGTTTGAATTTAGATACATATGAAATTTAATAAAAGTGAAACAAATTGGAAAAACCATTGAGCATAATTTTTTTAAAATGAATAGATGTCCTACTAAGTTTATAAAAAAATCCCTCCGTCCCAAAAAAATCCTTCATCGATCATTTTCAAATTATAATGAGTGAAAAATTTAATGGAGTATAAGCAACAATTATCGAATTATACCAAGAACTATTTGTGCATTATTGATCAGATACAGTTTATGAAATTATCCCAAATTTTGGAGTATGGTATATAAAATTTATAAAAGTAAAATTTTTGATAAACTGCAAAAAAAAAAATCATTGAGCGGACAAAATTCATAACTTTTTGACATTCAAAAAGGCAAAAATAGGACATATGTCTTACTAGATTTACAGAAAAAAATCTCTCCCCCTTTTTCTTCTCGAGCCCTGCAGAAGGAATTTTCCAGCCCTAACGTAACGTGTTTATTTCCAGCATATACCTGAAATTTTCGATTCAGCATCTCTTGTTCGATTTCGAATTCTTGAGTTCAGAAAACCAAATGCATTATTTATCTACTCCGCTGCAGAGCTTGAAATAAATAAAGAATGAAACTTCCGCATAAAAGATTAAATACTTCCGCTCCGCGGCGCAAGAATATCTTACAGAGTCTAATTAAAATCTCAACCTCGTTAGTGCTACTAGTCATTATTTGCGTTTAATTAAATACGGTGCAAATATAAAAAGATAAGGAAATAATCAATATTTAATCCTAAAAGTATATATGTAAATAAGGATTGTCTTTGATAGAAAAAGGATTTTTTATTATTTTATTTTATTTTTTTAAAAAAATAACTATTTATTTCAGTAAAGGTGAGTTTATGTTAAATTTTAAAATGAAAAAAATATCACGAAAAATATAAAAGCTAAGTTAGTGAGACAAGCTCATTTAAAATTAGAAAGTATTTCTTAGTAAAAATAATATTTGCGATAAAAATAATGAGAGAGTCCTTATTTGGGGATCTACTACTCCGTCGAATTTCGAGATCATACAAAGACTTGAAAATAAAATCCTACGTATGATTACAAATTCGCCCTGGTTTTTCCGAAATGAGGATATCAGACATGCTCTTTCAACTCCCAAGTTTTAAAACAATTTGTTTATAAAATTGCACAAAAATTTATAACTCCATTCCAAATATTAATAATTCTGTTTTGAATGATCTAAACAACTAGGATTATGACATTTCCGATTTCAAAAATCGTAAGATTCTCGCGCTGTTTTGAATATTATTCATTAACGTTTCGATATCCTCCTTTCCGAATTATCATGCAGTTTCTCTGCTGAGTCACAATACCCCCTCCAATCGTTTTTGCTTGTTTCTATTGTTTATTTTTTTATTAGCTTCTTAAAAATTATAAATAATTAATAAGTTAATTTTTTAAATAAATTAATAATATATATATATATATATATATATATATATATATATAATCAATATTTTTTTCTTTCTAATGCATCTGGCAAACACTTAGACAGCTTGGTCTTGATGCTCCAAAAGGCAAGAGCTACACAGACGATATTCCTTTGCATTACCCAGGAGGCGCGTGTAACTTTGAAGATAAGCCACGGAGTAACAATGCCCCCGCAACGGTCTACGGGTATATTAGAACGGGACTATATTTAAAGTGGACTCGAACCACTACAAACATCCATGGTACCGCCGGGACTCGAACCCCGAAACCTGTGATACCGAGCGCCAGAGCGCGAGCCACTCGGCCATTCAGGCTCTGTACCGCAAAATATTTCATCAATCATTTTCATATTCCATGAGTAAAAAATTTATAATCAACAATTTTCGACTATACCAAGCACCCAATGAGCATTGTTCCACACACTGTTTTAAATTGGATATATTAAATCTTATCAATGTGAAACAACATTATTTTTTTTTTCCCTTAATATGTGCACTGTCCATTACAGTTTGAATTTAGATACATATGAAATTTAATAAAAGTGAAGCAAATTGAAAACCATTGAACATAACTTTTAAAATGAACAGATGTCCCAATAAGTTTATAAAAATCCCTCCATCCCTAAAAAAATCCTTCATCAATCATTTTTCAAATTTCATGAGGAAACATTTAATGGAGTATAAGCAACAATTATCGAATTATACCATGCCCTTTGTGGAATTGTCCCTTAATATGTGCACTGTAGATTTCAGTTTGAATTTAGATACATATGAAATTTAATAAAAGTGAAACAAATTGAAAAACCATTGAGCATAATTTTTTTAAATGAACAGATGTCCTACTAAGTTATAAAAATCCTCCATCCCAAAAATATCTTCATCAATCATTTTCAAATTCCATGAGTGGAAAAATTTAATGGAGTATAAGCAACAATTACCGAATTATACCAAGCCCTTATGGGAATTGTCTCATTATGTGCACCGTCATTGTATAGTTGAATTTTGAGATACAAAAGGAAATTTAATAAAAAGTGAAACAAATTGAAAACCATTGAGCATAACTTTTTAAAAATGAATAGATGTCCTACTAAGTTTATGTATCCCTGTCCCAAAAATCCTTCATCGATCATCATTTTCAAATCTATGAGTGAAAAATTTAATGGAGTATAAGCAACAATTATCGAATTATACCAAGAACTATTTGTGCGTGTTGAGTCATACAGTATTTGAAATTATGAAATTTTTGATATGGTATGTATGGCAAAATTTTATAAAAGTAAAAAGCAAACTGCAAAAATCATTGAGCGTGGACAAAATTCATGTAACTTTTTGACATTCAAAAGGCAAAATAGGACATATGTCTGGCCAGATTTACAGAAAAATCTCTCTCTTCTTCTCTGAGCGTGAAGGAATTTTCCAGCCTAACGTAACGCGTTTATTTTCCGTAAAGCATATACTCTGAAATTTTCGATTCAGCATCTCTTGTTCGATTTCGAATCCTTGAGTTCAGAAAACCAAATGCATTATTTATCTACTTCCGCTGCAGAAGCTTGAAATAAATACAAAAAGAGAATGAAACTTCCGCATAAAGATTAATACTTCCGCCCGCGGCACAAGAATATCTTACAGAGTCTAATTAAAATCTCAACCTGTTAGTGCTACTAGTCATTATTTGCGTTTAATTAAATACGGTGCAAATAGTATAAAAAAGATAAGGAAATAACTATTTAATCCTAAAAGTATATATGTAAAATAGGATTGTCTTTTGATAGAAAGGGATTTTTATTATTTATTTTATTTTTAAAAAAAAATAACTATTATTTTCAGTAATGTGAGTTTATGCAATTTAAAATGAAAATAATATCACGAAATATAAAAGCTAGCTAGTGAGACAAGCTCATTATTTAAAATTAGAAAGTATTTCTTAGCATAAAAATAATATTTGCGATAAAAATAATTATAGAGAGAGTCCTATTTGGGATCTACTTACTCCGTTGTTGAATTTCGAGAATCATACAAAGACTTGAAAATAAAATCCTACGTGTGATCACAAATTCGCCCCGTTTTTTCCGAAATAAGGATATCAGACATGCTCTTTTCCTGCCAAATTTTAAACAATTTATTTATGAAATTGCACACAATTTTTATAACTCCATTCCAAATATATTTATAATTCTGTTTTGAATGATCTAAACAACTATGATTACGACATTTTTGATTTCAAAAATCGCCAAAGACCTCATGTTGTTCTGAATATTATTCATTAACGTTTCGATATCCTCATTTCCGAATTATCATGCACCCATCACCAAATTTCCCCTCCAACCGTTTTTGCTTGTTTTCTATTGCTTATTTTTTTATTATTCCTCTTAAAATTATAAATAATTAAGAAGTAATTTTTTAAATAAATTTACTAATAGATAGATATATATATATATATATATATATATATATATATATAATCAATATTTTTTTTTTTTCTTTCTAATGCATTCTAAGCAAACACGATTGAAGCTTGGTCTTGATGCTCAAGGCAAAATATTGGTTTTCACACAGTAATTATATTCCCTTGTGCATTACCCAGGAGGCGCGTGTAACCAGATAAGCCACGGACGAGTAACAATGCCCCCCGCAACGCTCTACAATCCTATTAGACCGGGACCTACGGTTTAAGTGCATTCCGAACCACTACAAACATCCATGGTAACTGCCGGTGCTCGAACCCGAAACTCCAGGCACTGGAAAGCGTGTGAGCGCTAGCCACTTGGCCAGCGTTTAAAGGTTAAGAAACTTTTCTCATTTACAAAGCAGGAAATAGAGGGGTTGCAGGCAACGAAGGTTCTCCTTCGTCAATCTAGCAAATCATCTGACATAATATTAAGTATGGAAAGAGAAACACGAGAGAAAAAAATAAGAATTTATAAACATTTCGTTGGGAAAGAAAGAAATTTAATCACTTTCAGTATGGCTTGGTTATTTTTATTGCTTCAATCCCTATGGCAATGAGTTATTTCATAAAATTTGATTAAATTGATTTTTTTACTGCTGTTAATTATCCAACTCATTTTGAAGTAAAACAAACCTGAGAATAATCTTCTGCAAATCCCAATCCCATATTAAATAGATTATATCACAAAATATTATTTTCTAAAAAGTTGAAAGAGAGGTTTATAAATCATAAAACTATATTACTAAAATTAGATATAC
>BPLR01020305.1:0-64067 GCA_021605095.1 Caerostris extrusa | reverse complement strand
TGTTCCATTTCTTATATTTTTCTTTTATGAGGACTTTTTGTAATCATATAAAAGTTGGCATGTTTAACTTTTTTAAAAATCTTTCTGCTGTCTGCAATTAAGAGGTAAGTTATAATATATAACTGAATCATTCCAATTTTCTTTTTCCTTGTATGCTTCATGGTGAGATTATTAATTTATTTTATACACCTTTATAATAAATTGCAAGTATAAATAAATTTACTATATTGTATCTTAATAGAATTTGTTTGTTTTTGTTAAACATTGTTCTTTGTTAAAGAACAATATTAAAGATTTATATATTAATTATATATTTGTTTGTTTTTGTTAGAACATTGTTCTTTATTTAAGAACAAGGCATATTGAGCAACAATTTTAACACATTTTCATCATTAATATGTAAAGGTTTTCAAAAAGTAATCTCTTTTAAAGTATGCCATAAATCTTTAAAATTAATTCAGGGTTTTTTTAAATCTCTTTCATAGTTGTTATATATTTTTAATATAAGAAATGTTCATTTAAAAATATTGCTTCATATAATCTAGAAGCTATTTAAATACAATTTTTATATTCCACAAAATTATATATAAATAAAAGTAATTTAATCAATATAAAAAGCATAAAATACGTACATCTTTTTAATGGTAATGAAATTGTTCACTAAAGACATGTGTATGCAAAACAAATAACAATCTTGTTGTTAGAAAACAAGTGCTTTTTGGCTTAAATGATTTTTGGTAGTACATTAACTTATTATTTAACTAAATCTACCATCTATGTCAGGAAAATGAATATGTAAGCAGTGATTATATCATTTAATGTTCCATTCTAATTGACATACATTTTTATTCTCGAAGGCCTGTTAAGGCAATATAATTTACTTATAAAAAACAATCAAATTTTGAAAAAAAATATTTTCTAGTTGTCATTATCTTTATTATTAAAAAAAATGGAGGAGTGGTGAATTCCCACACTCTGTAAATTGAAAAATTATTTTATACATCCTAATTTAATATACATGAATAATTCAAATGATCTTGAATTTGAATATTATTCAAGGGGATATTCTTTTCAGGAATTAATCTTAATGTTTATAGATCAATATATACAATAAAAAATTAAAACTATTCACAATGTAATCAATAAAACTGATACGAAACGATAAGGAGCTAAACGTACTAAGAAACGGGTTTAACAACAGAAATTAAACATATAAACTTAATTTAAATAAATTAAATTATTTTTTAGATTAGTCTAGGATCTTAACTAGAAGAAATGTGTTTAGATGTATTTTAAAAAACATTTTTTACTCAGCGGAATCATCGACGAGGAAGAGCATCAAGACACATATACGATATTCTACGAATCACAAAAGAAATTTTTCAGTTTGTTTTATATGTACTATTCTATAATGTAGTTTAATATCTTTAACATTATAGTATATTTTATTATATTTAATGCTAAATTAATTCTAAAAATTCTATGATAATCTGTTAAAAGCATAATCGATTTTCATTCATGTAACATAATAAGTTTTGCCTATATAAGGATGTTTGAGGTATCTGTCTAACTACAAAAATATATTTATATATATGAATGAAAACTGATTAAGTTTAAACAGTTATCACGAGAGAATTAGCAATAAATATAGTTATGTTAAGAAAATAAACTACATTATAGAATATTTTTAATATAAAATAAACTGGAAAACTTACTGTGCATGATTCGTAGAAGATCGCATATATGTGTTCATCATCGTTGATGAGTCAGCTGATTAGGAAAAACAAATATTTTTATTTAAGATTAATTTTTCGCACATTTCACATTTTCTTCGCACAAGATCCTAGACTTAATCTAAAAAAATATTTTTAATTTATTTAAATGAATTCTATAGCGTTTATTTCTGCTTCCCGTGTTCTCACAGTTAGTCAACTCCTCATCTATTCATCAGTGGGCAGCCATTTTGTGTTTATTAGAAATGTCCGCAGGAGCAGTAGTGCAATATTACAGATATGCATGCGTAATAGTACAATGTTTTCTATGAGCCTTGTGAGCTGGGGGGAAAAAATAACGGACATTGAAAAATACGTTGTGCAAAAAAAAACTCTCTATTTTTCTACCTTTAGGAACTTTCAGCACTGTAGGCGATGAACGCAGAATTCAGTGATTAAAGAACACGGTTAGAAGAGGAGGTTTGGTTTGTCTCTACGATCATGTTGTGCACTGAGGCTAAACAAACCAGGCCCTACAGTTTAAAGTGGATTCCGAACCACACAGTAAGGATTGCAATATACCGATATACCGGGATACCGAATACCGGTATATTGAGCCATTTGTACCGGTATTCAAAGTTTAAATACCGTTTTCGGTATTTACTGTGAAATTCTTATCTGTGAAATTCTTGTTCTTATCTGTAAATTCTTATTCAGAATTCTTACCTGGGGAAAACAAGGTTGTAGTTGTGAAGAAAATATGTAATATTTCGATATTTTTTAAGTCGGTGAGTTTGGTATTCAGATTGATTTGCATATCATACTTTAGAGTTCAAATATTTTTTCAGATTTATTAAATATATACTCATAAATAATACCAAACAATAAATAAGAATAACTTTTAAAGAACATAAAAAATCAGTTGATAATACTTCGGTTTGGCTTCATTATTTCAAAAGAATATGGTGGCGCAATGTAAAAATGTTCAAGAGTTATTTAAGTGAATGGAGGAGTACACAGACTGAATAGTGATATTTACACTTTTGTGATTTAAATAAATAAGATGTTCCCTTTACTTTTTTTTTGTGATTTTTTATATACTGTTATAACATAAGTTACAAATTTTTGGGATATTTACATTCTCTATAAAAACTGGCAAATAAAACAAAAAAACACCCGTGTTTTCTTTCTTTTGTCTAAAAAAAAATTTCTACTACCGGTATCCCGGTATTAAGATCTAAAAATACCGAATACCGGTATTGAACTTTTGGTCCGATATTGTAATCCTACACAAGCATCAGGATTCAAACCTGAGGCCTGCATTAGGCCAGAGCGTTGGCCAATAATTGGCCACCAGGCAGCTTAAGAAGTGGAGGAGCCGCTCAGTCATATTAATTAGTTTAGTCTAGTTGTCGCTCTACGGTGATTTTGTGCACACTTTAGGCTCATAAACCGGAACCTGCAGCTTTAACGTGGATTCCAAACTCACAAACATCATGCCACTGCCAGGATTCGAAGCGGAAGCCTATGGTACCAATGGCCAGACGCTAGTCGGTGGGGTCAGAAGGGGCGCCAGTCCAAAATAATTAGTGTTAAAGTGATGCATCTTTGTTTTTTTTATTTGTTGTAAAATGTTTTAAGAAATAAACTCATGTTTGTGAAAATTGCAACACCATGAAGGAATCGTTATAATTGAATGAAATTTAATACACAGTTGAGTGGTAGCAATACAAATAAATGACTAAATTTTCAAAGCAAACAAACAATAACAAGAGATCGGAATCAGTATTTTGTAGCCACCATGTGCCACAAGTGCTGCTACACGACGTGGCATGGAGTCAAACAAATTTTGAATGTCTGACTGAGGAAGAGCATTCCATATTGTTTGTTTGTATACGCAAAAGTTCGTCTGCAGAAGCTACAGGACGAGGATCACGAGCGAGACGCCGACCAACGAAATCCCACATGTTCAATCGGCGACATATCCGGGAATACGCAGGCCAAGGAAGAAGCGGTACCTGCCGCGTTGCAAAGACGGATTCAAGTCCTAGCGATATGAAGGCGGGCATTGTCCTGTTGAAATACAGCGCCCTGGCAAGCTTTGAAGGAAGGGAACAGCTTGGGGCTGTAGAACTGCACTGATGTACCGGTTGCTGTTCAGATTGCCCACAATTCTTAGCAATTGATATCGTCCATGATATGCTATGGCATCCCAGACCATAACTCCGGGTGTTCGCCCACTGTGGCGTTCGATAATGCACTCCGGAAGGTGGCGTTCACCGGCATAGCGTCTGGACACGAATGCGGCCATCATGGTACCACAAATTAAGCGGGATTCGTCAGAAAACACGACATGCTGCCAATCAGCACGCCACTCTCTATGTCCGAAGCGGCCCATTGTAGCCGCAGGCGGCGATGGTTTAGCGTGAGAGGCATCCTGTATACAGGAGTCCTTGCGCGCAGTCCACTGCAGCAGACGTCTACGAATTGATGAAGCCCACAATGAAACACCTTTTAGCTATTGACCACTATGCTGCCAATTTGTCTAGAGGGCTGTACGGTCGTCATCGCCATGGGACCAGGTGTCTATCATCGCGATCTGACGTCACATTTCGGGGTCCACTCCCGGATTTCCGAGTTGTCCGACACTCATCCGTCCACTGCTTCCAAAGACGCATCACTGTACTACTGTGACGCTGCACACGAGCGGCTACTGCACGATAAGACAATCCAGCTTCACGAAGGCCGATGATTCTCCCCCGTTCAAACTCTGTAAGTTGTTCAAAATCTCGCTCTCTCGTCGGAGGCATAACGATTGAGCTAACGTTTACCACTAGCAGATAACCACCGATAACCATACACGCCTGCTACAGCCGTCCATTTATTCGGATCCATCCGCCGTTCAGAGGGCGCTGCTCAGCATACGCATGAGCTACGGATTTGAAATTCTAATCATTTGCATATCATGCGCTAATTTGCATTTCCTGAAAATATCAGCTCACTCGCGTAAGTCCTTCATGGTGTTGCAATTTACAAACAGGAGTTTATATATCCGAATATGAAATTTCGTTTAGCGTATGCAGTTTTTTATTTAAAGCTGAAAAAATATGATTTATGATTTAAATTTTCATTGGTGTATAAAAACCTCCAAATGTTTTGTGCTAAATATAGTATATGATTTTAAATTGGTTTGCAGATTAAGGTTAATGCTTGCATTGATATAATTGATTATATATTTTTAAAATTTTCCACTACATAGAAATTTATATACAATGGAAAACTTTTTAAATTTATTAATAATATAACTGCGCTGAACTCCTTTAAACACTATTATAAATAATTTTCCTTCGTTGCGCATTAAGATAACATTTTTATAAAAACAAAACAAAACGAGAAATTTAGAACACTGGTATGTGATACAGATAAATACCATATTACTGTAAATATATTTCGAGGGTAAATACATATCACTGTAAATAAATTTCGGAGCAAAAATAATACTCATGTCCATAAATTAAGGATAATTCAAGAATCACACAGAAATTGAACTCTAAAATAAAAATTTCTCACCTGGGATTATCACACATCTTGCGGGAGAAGAATATGTGCAAATTACAGGAAATCACCAGATGGCGCGGATAAGAACGTCCTACAATGACGAGAGTGTAAGAGGTATATAGGACGTAAAATTGTTCTAAAAGCACTTTAAAAGCCTTTCCAGTGCAGTAACCGCATAGTTATGGCACAAAGGACATAGCATTTGGATGATTTTTTTTACGTGGTAGAATTAACGGACGACTGGAATGTGAACGCGTACCCAGCTGGAAATCCGAGGAACTTGGAATCGCCCAGAGTGTCATCTCCAAGCTTTGGTAACGATTCCAAGATGATGTGTAATGTGAGTTGATGTTACAGCACCCCAGGTCCCCCCGAGTTACAACGCCGAATGAGGACCGGTATTTAGCAGTTACTACCAAAAGAAACAGACGAGCACAGCATCAGACCTGTCTCGTCAGCTCTCTTCAGCTACCGGTACGACAGTTTCAAGGCAGACCGTGTACAGACGCTTAGGGCACATTGGTTTGTATGCTCGTAGGCCTGTCAGATGTGTTCCACTTACCAACTCACAGTCGCCTGCGTTTAACCTGGGTAGAAAGCATGCATTGTGGACACTGCAACAGTGGTCTGGTGTGATGTTTTCCGATGAGGTCAGGTTTAGTTTGCGTCTTATTCTCGCCGGACTTTCATATGGAAGCGCCAGGTACCCGTTATCCAAAGACACCATTGAACTGCACCGTTACGGTGGTGCAGGATGGCTCGTTGGGGGAGGAATTATTCTTGGTTCTAAGAACTGACCTGCATGTTCGAGTGGCCAACGATGACAGGCCACATCTAACGAGATGTCATTCTGGAGTAACATGTTACGTTTGTTTCCGAGGGCGCACATGGGTGCTGAATTTCTGTTTATGGATGACAACGCCCGTCCTCTACCGTGCAAACATTGAGCACATGCCAGCTAAAATGGAGGGTCCACTCATCCGTATCATTGGCCAGCAAACTCACCGGACCTGAATCAATAGAGCATGTGTGGGATATGCTTGGCCGACAGTTTCAACCCGACAGCCCCTTCCCACTGTCAACCGGAACTTCGGAGGCATTGCTTGATGAGTGGTGTAATATTCCCAAAGATCTACTGATTGATAATTTGATACTCAGCATGCCTAGGCGTTGTAAGGCCTGTATTACATCGTCCAGGAGACATACTCCATATTAACCATCATACTACCATGTCATACTGTTTTTTTGTAAATAGGTTCTTTTTGAAATTTGCTCCAGGGAGTAAAAAAATGCAATTTTTATTATTTATGTCAAACATATAGCATCTTTTTGCTCTTTACCTTTTTGTTTTAATAAATAGACTTTACAAATAAGTCAAATTTATTTTGCTTCTGTCTCTTCCTTTGCCCTGAACTTCATTATCCTTAATTTATGAACATGAGTGTATTACTGCAAATACATTTCGGGTAAAATACATATTATATTCGGTAATACATATATGTAATACATTTTTTTCTAATGCAGCTGGCAATACACAGATGGAAAGTTAATATTTATGTCATAAACAAGGGTTGCACCGCTAAATATATTGTAATGCATATATGTATACATATATATATTTCAAGGATATCTTATATTGTGAAACCTCAAAAGCTCGTTTTAGATTAAACTTATTATTGTTTCTATTGGAAACAGTGACTGAGCTCATCAATGTGACAATATAAAGGTTGTTAATGGAGTTACGCTTTTTATGTCTCAAAGCCTTTAATTAAAGTAATGTTTTCAATCAGTTAGGTATATTAATGAAGGAAATTTTGAGAAGTAACATTTAATTAAATAACATTTAACCAGTCTTCTAAACGGTTTCGTTTTGCCACCTATAAAAGCTGAGTATCTTGTAATTCAGCTCAGCATTCTGTGCAATTTCAGGCGAATTACAAAGCAAATTTTGATTCATATTTAAAAATAAAATTCTTATTTTAAGCTATTAATATAAAAATGTAAAGCTACATTATTAGAAAAATTTGTGATTAAAAAAATTAAATAATAATAATAATTTTGATTAAAAAAAATGTTGCGATTCTTTCTACAAAGAAATAGCGGCCTGATGGCCATTTAGCTAGTGCTGGCCATTGGTACCACATGCTTCAATTCGAATCCTGGTGATGACGTGGATGTTTTGCGAGTGGTTTCCGGAATCCCCTGTTAAACTGTAGGTCGGTCTAATTAGCCCAAAGTGTACACAAAATGACCGTTGAGCGACAAACCAAAACCAAGTAGTTTACAAAAGTAGTGTATGAAATTAAGGTTTGAATTAACAAGTACTGGCTTATGAGAAAAGGAATTATTCAGGTAGTATCATTAAAAAACGAGAATTCATTACACAGAATACCTCCATTATTTTATTTTAATACTAACATCATAGCAGTATTTAGTTCATGGATAGGTGGGAATTGGTGATTGCTATACAAGTATCGTAACTTTCTGCTTATAAATTGCAATTATATGTTAAAATATTCTAAGCTTTTATTTCTGTTAAGAAAGTTTAGCACTGTAAACCGCTATTTATACTGTGTTAATATGGTTTTTTCTCAGAAGTTTCATAAAGATCAATGCTATAGAATCTCTACATAAAAATTCAGCCTCCTTCGTAAAAATTTTAATAATAAATATTAAAAAAATGATAGAGTTTCGAGTGAAAAAAAAAGCAAGAAGCAATTTTCTATACATAGTAATTGCGGATGACAAACTTTAATGAAAGTTCACAAATTCGATTCATATCAACATTGGTTTGTGCCAGTAAAATGAAAAATACTTGGAATATATTATATCATGAATTAAAAACGCCTTACATGAAAACAAATTAATAATTAAAACTGGTTTACAAATAATTTCTTTGCTTCACCACATCTCTTAAATTCACTTATCACATCCTCCCGACTTCTGTCATCTTAATTCTATAACATATCCTTTATATGAAAATGTGACGTCAATAAAAGCTCTTAAAAACTGAAAATTGTTTTAATTTTATGATATACATATATGCACAACACTTTGTGTACGAGGGTTAAATAACAGGCTTAAAATACCTTTTTTAGAATATGCGGAATCTTTTTTATTTCAGTTAGAAACACTACGTCTGCTTGTTATATGGCACTGCAAGTTACATGCAGGAATATTGCAAAGACTAACATACACCAAAATACTATTAAAGCTGATATTATTTTAAAAAAGTGAATCAAATTAAATGAAGAAACATTAAAAAGTTATCCGTAAGAATACTGAAATGTTCAATAATAAAAAATGTTCACGGTATGGAGATTTAAAATATTTCTGTTGGAATGAGATGTAATTGATTAACTAACCATTTTTTGATGTGTATTTATTTTCTAAATTATAAAAAGAAAAAGAGGAAAAAAGGAAAAGAGGCTTGACAGAAATCGGACCCTATAGTGCAGGATCTCAGAAGAACTGTCAAATTCAATGACAGGAATATAACGTAATTTAATAATTCTAGTACTTTATGAAGAAATAATTGTTCAAATGCTATGAGAAGCACTGCAATTCAGACAAGAAATGAGGGGTTAATTTAACCTTCAAGAATATAAACTTATCCTTACACGCTTTTGAGTTTGACATTGAAACACTAATCTGTTTATACACTGAAGTGACAAAAAGTCATGGGATAGCAATATGCAAATTTTCAGATAGCAGTAGCATCGCGTAGAACAGGTATAAAATGCGCAGTGCTTTCGCCAGAGCTTTCATTTCTGTTCAAGTTATTCATGTGAAGAGGTTTTGACGTGATGATGACCGCACGACGGAATTGAATAGACTTAGAACGCGGAATGTTAGTTGAAGCTAGAAGCATGGGTCACCATTTCCGGAAATGGTTAGGGAATTCAACATTCCCAGATCCACTGTGTCAAGGAGTGTGCCGAGTATGAAATTTCAGGCATAACATCCACCATGGACAGCGCAGTGGTCGACCGCCTGCCTGAACGACCGAGACCGGCGACGTCTGCAAAGAGTCGTAAATTCTAACAGACAAGCAACACTGCGTCAAATAACCGCAGAAATCAATGTCAGGACATACAAGGGACTTGTCTGTTAGAACTGTGCGGAGACATTTGGCTTTTCTTGGGCTATTCCTGCAAGAAGACCGACTCAGTGTCTTTACTGACAGAACGACATCGCTTTACGGACGACTCTCATGGGCACGTGAGCATATCGGTTGGTCCCTAGATGAATGGAAAACCATGGCCTGGTCCGATGAGTCACGATTTCAGTTGGTAAGAGCTGATGGTAGGGTTCGAATGTGGCGCAGACCCCCACGAAGCCATGGACCCAAACTGTCAGCAAGGCACTGTTCAAGCTGGTGGTATTCTCCGTAATGGTGTGGGCTGTTTTTTCATGGCATGGACTTGGTCCTCTGGTGCGCTGGACTGAACATTGACTGGAAATGCTTATGTTCTGCTACTTGGAGATCACTTGCAGTCATTCATGGACTTCATGTACCCAAACAACGCGATGGGATTTTTTTATGGATGACAATGCGCCATGTCACCGGGCCACAACTGTTCGCAATTGGTTTGAAGAACATTCTGGACAATTCCAACGAATGATCTGGCCACCTAGATGGCCGACATGAATCCCATAGAGCATTTATGGGACATCATCGAGAGGTCTGTTCGTGCCCAAAATCCTGCACCATCAACGCTTTCACAATTATGGACGTCTATCGACAGCATGGCTCAATATTCCTGCAGAAGACTTCCAACGACTTGTAGAGTCCATGCCACGTCGAGCTGCTGCACTTCGCCGGGCGAAAGGAGGGCCGACACGATATTAAGAACATCCCATGACTTTTTGTCACTTCAGTGTATTTTGAAAGTCAGACAATGAATTTACAAGAGCACGTGACTTGATATGGATCAATCTTTTTATATTGGCAACGCATATTTCATATCAGTGTTAAAACAGACATAAATAAAATTTTAAAAACATCGTTTTATTTAAATAAAAGTTTTGAAATGAAAATTACACGTGTTAAGCGAGAAGATTAATCTCCTTTAAATAATTTTCTTTACTCTTACTTATTTTTATTTTACAGTTTTTCACTTTTTTGCATACACCACGGTTTCTAACCAGGACAACATCTTGTTCACACATGATAGCCATGACTAAATGGAATGCAACAGAAAGAGTTTTTAAAATATTTGTAACAATTTTTACAAGTAGTTTCACTACTAAAAACATAATTACAAAATAGTGTTGAATAAGTAGCAACAATTAAGGGTTTAATTTAAATTCTTTTTGCCCTGAAAAGTCTTTAGATATGTTCTCTGCCTTTCAATTTACTTATTCAATTATATCCAACGGGATCAATTTAGAAATTTAAAAAAATCAAAAGGGATTCTTTTAAACTTTATTCTTGATTTAATTTATCTTTTGATGAACTAAAATATATCCCACCATCTAAACTGATTTTTGATATATTTCTGGAATTAAATAATAAATTGTTTTATAAAATGAAAGTTAGATGAACAAAAGATTTTGGTGAGCGAAAATAAAAATTGGAACTCATTTCGGCATAGAACAATTGAACATAATTAGTAATGTCTTCTTTCATCTCATCGTTGATGTGCCACTAAATTCAGAGATTCCGTACCGATTTAAAATGCGTACATAAATAGAATTAAGTGAAAATCAGCATTTGGTTTAAATAAAATGTCTTGAAATGAAAGATTCTCGTGTTGTGCGAAGATTAATCTGTTTTTAAATAACTTGTACTCTTATTTATTTTTATCATGTGTCATGTGTAGTTTTATCGCAGTCTGCGATGTCTCCAGAAAATGAAGCTATAAAATAAAACATGAATAATAGTATACGACATTAAATAGAGCTCCTCCCGACAAGAGAAACTGTTATTTAATTATATTATACTCCTTTTCACATGATTTTTGTGTGCTTTAAAACTGCTACTCGTAATATGTGTTTCTAATTCTAACGTTTGACCAATATCAAGTCATGGGCTCTGCAGTTCATTTTCAATTGTCTGGACTAATATACATGGATTATTGTTCAACCAAATCATGTCTGAGGATTAATTTATGTTTATTAAAATTAATTGCCATCACTTACCCAGAACTTCTTTTGCTAGTGTCTCACTTGGGGGTATTTCTCATAGTATCTGAACGATTGTTTCTACATAAAAATTCAAAAAATTATTTCATTTTATAAAATTCCTTTCACTCTGTTGAATTTGATAATTCTTGTGGAGATTCTGCAATCAGGTTCCGATTATGCCATGTCTCTTTTCGAGCCAAATTAAAATTAATTAAAAAGATTAATTAAGATTGATTGATTAATTTAATTAAAGATTAATTGATTAATTTAATTAAAGATTAATTAAGATTGATTGATCAATTTAATTAAAGATATTTGTCAACATTATAAACAATGTAGTAATTTTCCCTGTACTTGGATTTGCCGAAAAACAATTCAAATGTTTCATCCAAAAAATACTTCTTAATGCTTTACTTTCCTAATGTCTGGCAATGTTTCTGTTATATATCTCTTGCATCCATTATTTTCAAATACGATAGAAAAGTTGGCTGTCTAAAATAGATATTTTCCAGAATATTTTGAATATAATATAATAGAATTTAAACATATTTTGGGGAGACGTCGCATTAAGAAAAACTGAAATAAGGCAAACAAGTAGGATTATCACTAAGTGGCACACTAAATCTACATCTCCATTAAATTTATTCGCTAACATTATACCAATGCCAACATCTCATCCCCCATAGTAGTTGACTTTTAGAGGTAGCCAAGTCTGATTTTTGGCTGGATGTCATTGAAAAGTTCATTACAACCTAAAAAAAGGCCATAGGATTATCATTAGGACATATGTCGACTTTCCATCATATCTACTTCGCCGACAAGACAGTGACTGAGGTGAACTAACGGGAAACATTTTTCCACTGGCCACACAATTTAAAGAAGAAAATGATACTCTCTTTCCAAATAAATTCTCCAGAAGACTTCGACTATTCTGCTAAATTAAAAATATCTCTCTTACGAGACTTTGCATCTAATATTTGAGAGAGAAAATGGAAATCGATTAAAATTATTCAAATCACCAATTTATAAGAAACAAATTCTACTTGAATTCATTTTCGGCTTTGTTTGATACATATACAATGTATATTTTCCCGCTATCTGTTCCTAGATGTTGGCAAAGTTATTTTATGAGTTAAAAAAATAAATAAACACACAAAAGAAGGGGAAAATACTCAACTTGGAACAAATACTTATCGTTTTTACGAGAAGAGATAAAAAAAAATTCATTTTATTAGAAACAACCAAAACATTTCGAGGGCGTTATTAAAATGTCCCTAAGAATCAACAGTGCATAAAGCATTGGTAATAAAAAAAGAAGACGAATATCGAAAAGGTTTAGTCAAAATATAGAGCTGCCAAGATGTGATGTGTATTTAAGAAATAAAAATTGCAAAAAAAAAATCACTAATGTGGTTACACTGCACTTAGCTAACTAACCAGCTGTACAACCGAAGCTAAATGGAGATTTCACTTTAATATTTTCTCTCTCTTCACTATAAGTATGCGCAGTTTTAAAAAATCTGCATTTTAATGGCTGTTATAAATATCCAAGTTATTAGAAACCGACCAGAATTCTGATGCAGTATGCCTGCAATAAAATAAAACATTTCAAGTGGTTTATGGTATGCTATATTTATATAACGTGAATTTCAAAATGTATTTTTATATTTCAACATTGATGGGTTTTAGTCAAACAAATTTCAAGTTTATTTAGCTGATTGAATTTTAAATTTGCATCAAGTAACGTAACTTATGGTTAGTAAAATTGCAATTATTAAAATTTAATTTATTATATTTGAAGTGCGAACGTTTGGAACAAGTGCAATGCTTTTCTCAGACATTTATTTTTCTTCTTTATTTGTTTGATATCTTTTATTTCTATGCAAATGTATATAAATCTTAGAAAGTTCTTCATGAATGTAATCTTTATTGTATTTAATTAAAAAGTTAAAACTTACTTGGCACATAAATATTAATATTTTAAAAAAGAGAATAACCAATTTATTAATAAATATCAAATAAGTATATATAAACTTAAAATATTTTTTTTTTCCAATGCAAATCCAAATAATATAGATAAAATATTTTTTAAAAAACTATTTAGCAAGGAAACACGAAATTTGTCAATGTGTATTTCATATTAAATTCAATTAGTTCACGTAATAAAATATTAATTCTTGTAAAATTGATCTTATTTTATAATATATATATATATAATTCTGACTTCCAACACTATATTGAAACAAATATCATCTTTGACAAAAAAAGCAAACATAAACTTGGTTCATTTGTGTTTAATATATAACAACTTTTATTGTTTACAGAAATAAAAAGAAACACAAATGAAAACAAGCATAAAAAAAAAACTTCATAAGATTGTGAAAATGGTTTTCTATGATTTTTTGTTTAAAAGTATTTGAACCTGATAAATCCTTCTATGGGAAGATTGTTCGTTGGATGGTCTGCTGTACTTCATGAACATTTTGCCTAACAGAGAACAAACCAAAAGGGTGAAATACTATAAGATAACCTCTTCTTCATCTTAACGGAACTATTTATCAACTTGCAGATTTAAATTACCGGCTTAAACGTAGAGCGATTTTACCAAGCTGTATCTTCGTATCTCTAAGGCCACTGCCTACAATTAATATACTGTGGTTGGGTTCGGTTTGTCGTTCTACGATCATCTTGGGCCCACGTGGACTACAGACCGGGACCTACAGTTTAAAGTGGAACCACTAAAAACATCAATGCCCTCCGGGGTTCGAACCCTGTGGTACCGAACACCAGAACTCTAGCCGTTCGGCTATCAGGCCTCTAATATACTGTGCGATAAAGGATACAATTTTACTTAAGACAAGAGGAAACTCGTAGAGTCTCAATAACTTCGTAACTTTAATAACACTCGTAATAATCAATTTTAAAATAATGCCAATATATATTTTTTTACCAATTAAATTAATGATCATCCATTTCCATCTTTCAATCAATAGAAACAACGTTTGTTAGTTAAGCTTTTATTTAGATCCTTTGACAATATTATCAAAATATTAAAAAAAAAAAAGATACTAAAAAAACAAACAAAATTGGAAATAAATGGAATTATTATCTATTGGTTTTTCTTAATAATAATAATAATAATAATAATAATATATATATATATATATATATATAAGAACACTTTAAAACTGATTGTTTTAAAAATTACTTCGAACAGAAGTCACTAATGAAAAATAAAAATTAATAGCTTTTTGTGAATTCATATTTCTCGAAATTTAAAATTTAAAACTTTCTCTCAAAAGTAGGAATTTTAAGTCCCACTCAGGGTCGCCAGGTCGATAATGTTGCATTTAAGTTTCCGGATTTAAAAATGTTAAATGCGCACAAAGTGATTTTCCTCTGTATGCGTGGTTGTGGCTCAGAAATGAGTTTCAAGGGTTTAGCAATAAGAAAAATTATGTATTGCATTTATTTTCCAATTTATAAATTTTTGATGTAAATAATCTTCCAATGCAACACGGATTGTCGACAATAAGGTAGATAAATTCAATTTTATCCTTGATGAATATTATCATATTCTGCAAATAATTTATATAACCTTGAAAAAGTGTTTTTCGATTGTACAATATAATTTATAAAAAGAATTGGATTTTCAACAAACATTATACATTTAGGAATATTTTACGTATATTTCACAAATGTTTTTTTAACTATGTTTATCGAATTAAGAACTTTTATGTTGTATATTTTATGTTGTTTCTTATTTTATGCCATATTGATCCTGTTTACATTTAGAAGAATAGATAATATATAATCTAAAGCGTTACATCTTTTATCACTTTGGTTGCAATATTATGCCTCATTATGGCACGACACATTATTATATTTTATCTATTGAAAAATATTATTAGTATATTTAAATATATGAAATTAGCTGCATTATGTGATATTGTTATTTAATTTTCCAACAAAACCAAATTTCATCTCCGAATTTTCTTTCCGTGTAGTTGTTGTGTGTCTCTAATCCTCAGTATCTTGCAATGTGGGAAGGACATCCCATGAGAAATCTACTCATGGATGGAAGGAAAGAAGTCAGTCAAGGGTGAGAAATGATGCACCTATGTCTTAGAGGCTTATATCTACAAATACTAAGGCTCGTCCCCACCGAGGCGTGAAGCGTTGACCAATCACTAGCCTCACCACGTTCGCCTAAAATCGGTTTGAAATCCACCGCTTCGAGTTGACCCACTTTCAACTCGACGGGAACTTCACTGGGCATAATGCTGTTTCTGACGTTTAGCTGTGAAGGGGTCGAAAAGATTCATTAATTCTTCGTTAGGTTTCATTTGTAAATTTACACCAGGTTAAAGAGCTATTTATTTCAAAATAGGATTTCTTTCATAATATTCTAATTAGAAAAACATTTCATGAATTATTTATGTATAATTTCCTACACTTATTGTAGGAAACACACACACTGTTATTTGGATGTCTAAAAATAAGGGCAAAAGAGACGCCTACGAACTACGAATATGAAGTTTTTATTTTCGAGGAGGCAGGGAAAGTTTTATTTCTTAATCTCTGAGATCTTTCAAAGCAATACTTATTTAGCAAGTGGAAAATGTAAAAAAAATATATAAAAAATAAACAAATAAATAAATAACCCTGTTTTTAAAAAAAAAAAAAAAACATGAATATTTCTTAGGCCAAACATGGCATTTTTAAATTTGTCTCACTAAGAAAATATAAATAGATTTTCTTAAAAATTCATTTTCTTTCATTTACTTAACAATTTACTTATTCAAATAGCCAAAAATGAATGACTCATTTGCATTTAAACTATTTAAAATATTCTAATATGCTTACAATAAATTTTTAAAAAATAATTAGATACATCTGATAAAAACTTGTATTATTATTATTTTTAGAATAAGTGAGTTTGACGAAATACTGATAACAGAAAAGGAATATCTTCCACTGGTCCTATACAGAATATTACTAATTTAATTATAAATGTTAAGAAAAAAATGTACATTCTTAGTTATTAGCCACAACAAATAAACAAAAATATTGCAGCATAACAATCTTATTTTTGTATTAGAGAAATTTTTTTTTTTTTGCATTTGAGAAATATGTTAGTAAAAGAATAAGTTTACATTGATTGCAATACACTTAAGCGCAGGCAATTATGCCATCATAAATTTCTAGAAAAACTAAAAAATAATTTTGATGGCTATCTATTGCAGGGGTGGCCAACCCACGCTTGATGATGATGATGAAATGATCTTGCGGGCCACATTGAAATGCATCAAAACTTCATGGGCCACATATAAAATTATACATCCCCACATTAGATTTAGGCCCACTATAGACATTTCTTCGAGCGAAAAATTGAAACATAATGAGTTATTATTTTTGTGTTTACTATTATTCTTACATGCAAACATAGATAATATAATAATAGTCATACTAAACGCACATTGTAAAGAAATATAGAACACTAAAAATGAAATATAGAAAATATATAAATATAAACGAAATAATAAAAAGGAAATCATTAAAAAATATTTATTTTACTAGCGCGATATTTATTTCTCCACTCTTTCACTTAGCTTTTGCGATTCGATGTCAATTTGTGTATTTGCACATTATAATGGGTGTTGCAGGTTAGTGTCCCTTATGCTTGAGCTTGTTTTGTGTTTGGTCAATTTCATTTCAGAAAAAAAAAAAAAACGCTTCGAAGGTGTAAGTTGAATCAAAAGCGCTAATTACTTGAACTGAGAGTCTGGTTTGCTCTGAAAATCAAAAATCAACTGTGCGTATCGAGGGATGGTCAGTGCGTCACTGAGGTAACTTATATTCTGCAAACTCATAACTGTTAACTCATCAATAAAACAGGTAACTATCTGTCCTATATTCATAAGACTATTATTTTAAAATCAAATTTAATTTTTTCTCATCATTTCGACGGTTTAATTTTGAATATATATACGGGCACACATAATTTATTTATTTTTTAATTTTTGGTTTTCACTTTGGCCATTATAAAATATATATATATATATATTTTTTTTTTTTCGTGATAAATCTCACGGGCCGGATAAAATACCCATTCAAGGCGGGCCGCGGGTTGGCCACCCCTGATCTATTTTATATTAAATTCAAGAGAAATTATCCATACTTAGGCAAAAATAAAAAAAAAAAAAAAAAAGGCTACAATGATTTTATCATTCAGCAACTGCTGAAATGATCCCATATGGTCTGAAATGAGTCCAATTTGCTAAAATTAGTCACATCTGTCATCTCTGTCGCCGACAACGTCGTAACAGCAATGATGGTTGAGGTTCCAGGGAGCAGCAATGCTGAGAGCAAAAGAGAGATAAGCCGCCCGCAATTGTTATCTGTTTTATGCAGGGAGTGCATGACCGAAGGCCATGACCGAGCGAAAAAAGAGCGTTATGACTGACGATAACTATCATTGGCGGTAAAAATTTATTTATTTGCATACTTGCTATCAATAAAACAAAAATGTAGTTCTTTTTTGAAATGAATTTTTTTAAATACACAACGTTGTGGTTTTTGCAAAGAATTTTTTAATATTTAATATTGTGTTTTTACAAATAGATTTTCTTATATAATATTGTATTTTTGTAAAGGGTTTTTTTAATACGTGATATTGTGTTTTTTTTGCAAAACAGTTTCCTAATATCAAAAAATATAGCATATGAGGAAGAAGCAGAGTCTTTAAGATAAGTTGCTACCTCGGGTCACTGAGGTTAAGTATAAGTGCTTAGGCACTACATTAAAAAATTTATAGAGATAACTACAGATATATATATATATATATACAGAGAGAGAGAGAGTTTTTAAAATAAAAGTAAAAATTATTAATTTTTCTGACAAATGTTTATATTATGCATGCAAAAGGACAAGAAAATAAATAAATATATATTTTTAAATTGTCTCCGCCTTTTAAGTCCTTATACGTAAAAAAAATATGTAGTTGAACGTGATAATTTGTTGACTACATAATATTTATTCTACTTGTTAAATCTGATTGATAAACGTCTAATACAATGCGTGCAATTCTGCTTTTTATTAATATTATCTACCAGATAAAACTTTTTAAGACTGAAGATTAGCTTCCGTAACCTTCCCGGCCACTTGAAAACTTTCCAAATCTGTTTCTTTCTCTGTCGTATTACGCCATTATCAACTCTTCACATCTTAATGGAAAAGATTTTGCTTTGTGAAAAACCGTCCTTAACTTGTTATCTACTGGCAACTTTATTAGCGGGAAATAAAAAGAAAAGCGCAGAACCTGTAGCCATGGTGATCCATCTGATTCATCATTTGCATTAAGGAATCTCCGCCGAAAAGGGTGGCAGCAATATCCCGGGAAATGCAGCCCACCCAAAGCACTTTATTCAAATTTTTTCGTCCTGTGGAGACAGAGCGCAGAGAAGCGTAAGCGAAAAAGAAAGAAAAAAACGGTTTGAAGGGGGATAAGAAATGTTTGATGATTGAGAAGACAAATTGAACAGCGTAATGACTCGCTGCTTAGGGCTGACTGGGGGATAAAAAAACAGAAAGAAAAATTGTAGAAGAGAGGCTTCGAAATAGCGAAACGTGACAGTTTTATTGTTTTCCCATCGTGATCGTAAAGTGTCGCAGGAAGGACTGTAACGTTGGGGGAATATCGGACGTCAGCTTTCTAGAAGTCTAAATAATTATCCGGATAAGGTAAAATTGAAAAGGCACGGATTGTCTTTTAAAACTGCAGATACGAATGAAGCTTTTCAGGGCGTCTTTACAGAGTGAAACTTACATTTTGATGGTTTTCAAATACATTTGTATTTGTTTCGCTTTTGTTTTTCGCGATAGTTTTCAGCATCGTAAATAAGTAGTTTTTAAATGAGGAACTGTTTTGTGTGTCTGGAAATAAAAGGGATTTTATTGGATTCAAAAATTGACCAAAAAGTTTATTGCATAATTTTAATGTTTTTATTCAATTTTGGTGGTTTTACTGCTGAGTAAGTACAGAGACGGGAAGACTTCGACATCCTGAACTACAATCGCCTAAGATATAGATAAATAAAATAAAAAACGTTAATTAAATTGGAAAAAAATTATTATCACACTTGCAAATTTAAAAAATTGGATGTTAAAATAAATGTAAGACAAGTAAAAGTGAACAAGTACAATCTCTAAAAGTCTCTAAAATTTAAATTTTAACTTTAATATGAAGTTTAATTAATATGTAACTCAGTTTGCAATGAATGTAAAATAACACATTTGTTAATTTTCCAACAACATCTTATAATCTAAACTACTGGCCATTAAAATTGCTACACCAGGAAGAAATGCAGATAACAAAATGATATTTATTGGACAAATATATTATACTGAAAATAACAAGTGATTAAAATTTCAAGACATTTGGGTGCATGGATCCTATGAAGTCAGTACCCAGAACAACCACCTCTGGCAGTAATAACAGCACTTATACGCCTGTGCATTGTGTCAAACAGAGATTGAATGACATGTGCAGGTGAAGATGTCCATGCAGCTTCAACACGATGCCAGAGCTCATCAACCGTAGTGACTGGCGTATGATGACGAGCCAGTCTCTCGGCAACAATGGACAAGACGTTTTCTATTGGTGAAAGATCTGGTGAACGGGCTGGCCAGGGCAGCAGCCGAACCTTTTCCGTATCGGTAAAAGGGTCCGTACAATACCATAGGGTTTCACAGGCCTTGAATAAAGGATAGAGCCATGGGTCGTAACACACCAGAAATGCAACGTACACTGCTTAAGTGTGGTCAATGCGTACAAAGAGGTGACCGAGACATGTATCCAATAGCACCCTATACCATCACACGAGGTGATGTGCCAGTATGACGATGATGAATGCACGCTACCAATGTGCGTTCATCAACGATGCCACTAAATACGAATGTGACCATCTTGCTGTAAACAGAACTTGGATTCATCTGAAAAAATGACGTCTTGCCATTCGTGCTCCCAGTTTCGTTGTTGATCACACCATTGAAGACGCTCCTGTCTGTGATGCAGCGTCAAGGGTAGCCGCAGTCATGGTTTACGAGTTGAGAATCCATGCGCCTGCAAACATCGTCGAACTGTTCGTGCAGACACTTCTTGACTCAGGGCTCGTGACGTGGCTGCACGGTCCATTAAGGCCGTGCAAGTAACATGCCTGTCTTCTCGGCTGCTAGTGATAGGTGTCCGTTGAGATTTAGTATGGCGTACCGTATTACCGTCCTCAACCCATCGATTCTGCTAACAGTCATTGGATCTCGATCGACGAGAGCAATATTGCGATACGATAAACCGCAATATCGGTACGCTACAATTTTACCTTTATTAAAGTCAGAAACGTGCTGGTACGCATTTCTGCTTCTTACACGAGGCATCACAATTAATTTTCCCCAGGCAACAATGTTCAAATGCAATTTGTGTATGAGAAACCGGCTGATCAATTTCCTCATTTAAACACATTGTAGCTGTAGCTAAAGGCGCCTGCTTTGTCTGAATGTGTTGAAAATCATTTGCATATGATAGTACCTTCTTCCTGTCGTTTAAATTTCACGTCTGTAGCATGTCGCCTTCTTTGGTGTAGCAATTTTAATGGCCAGTAGTGTATACATAGAAAGGTAGATAATCTTGCGTCCTTTATATTCGCAAATATAGGTATACTGTTTTGTACACAATGTACATTTTTAGTCAGCAACATGGCGTATCTTAATATAATGCAATAGCAGTCTAAGCTGGTTGATCAAAAATTTGTTTTTCTACGAGCAGTTTTTATATTTCGCCATAAACCTTTATATCTAAAAAGAAGAAAAATACAACATATATAAATTAAAATTAAATGAAAGTGAAAAATTGAAGTCGGTAATGTTTTCTACAAATTAAAACAAACCATAAATTACTAAAAGATAAATTGTTACATTCAACATTTTCATTAATCATTAAAAATAACATACATATTCTAGAATCAGTTAAAAATATGGTCAATAAATGGTACATTCTACTTTGACGCTAAGATATTTTTAGGTTATTGATAAATAATCGAATTCATTTTTTTACTTCTATACGTAAGTCAAGAAACACCCTGTTGAGAGTTTTAAGTAAGAAAAAGGATTTAAATGAAAAAAAAAGTATTCATTCAATACTTTCTTCATGAAGTAAATGAAGAAACGAAGAAAGTATTCTTTTAAAGTTAGTAAACGGCTTTATTTGAAAAAAAATAATAATAATTTGGAATAAATAATAATAATAATTAAAAAAATAATAATAAAATATTAATTTCAAATTAGGATGGATACTTGAAAACGTCTAATTTAAATCTCTCAGTTTTTTTATATATCATTTTCTACACCACTTACAAAAATAAAAACCCAGGATTTTAATTTACTTAACAAATCAGATTCGATATAAAAAAATTATATTTTACATAAGCATTATAATGCTTTATGCAATCTTTTCATATTCAAATTCTGAAAAGTAAATTATTTGATAATAAAATATTTAGGAAACATGTTTGCATAAAATCTATTACAATGAGAAAATTTACAGTACTGTTTCTTTGTCATGATAACAATTTTTTTTCAAAAATTTATTAGAAATGTTTGCTATGTTTCAGAAATGTGAGATTTTTTTTTTTTTTTTTTTTTGGTTAATGCATATATTCTCCAAATGTTTGTACGAATGAAACATATAAGAGTCGAATAAGATTTCTATCAATTCCATTGTATGAAATACAATCGGCTTAAGTAGCATTCTTCTTTGTTATTCCCAAGTCCATTCATTTTCAAGAACTTCCTCTCATTTCGATGTTTTGGTTATATTGCTGTTATCGTTTGGACCGATGACAATAGCAGACTTCCAAAGATCAGCGAAATCGAAATCCTACGAGTGATAAAATTTGAATTAAAAGAATTCTCTAGACTTGTCTAATAATGCTGCTGACAGTGAAGCATACAATGAAATGTCTATCTTGGCTGTTTACTTCAAGCATTAAAGGCAACAATTCCCCGCTCCGCTGTTCGAGTCACGCTGCAATTTCTGAAAAGAAGTGGAAGAGGAATCAAATTACAAAACACTCGTTTGGAATTTACATCACTTGAATGAAAAGCCTTGATTCACAATTTAAAATTCGAATTTAATTTATTTCGTATTTCTATTCATATACAAATATATACATACATTATTTTTATTTTCGATTCTATACTTTGGAACATTATAAATAAGTTTTTTCTGAGCCATAAAATTCAAATCAACTAACAATTCCCATTAAATAATAGTGCTCGGTAACAAATCTCGTAGTATTTTTTTTTCAAAATAAATGAATTCAATTATTTAAAGAAAAATTTTGTTTAAAAACACATTTTTTTTTTTTGTTGAATGAATAGCTCTTTTTGCTAATTTTTCTCCGCTGTTTTTATTAATTTAAAAGGAATGAAAAATATTTGATATATGGAATCATACCTAATATTTAATTATAAAATGAATTTAATGAAATATAATATTTTCCAAATATAAATTTTTACTGAAAAAATAAAAAAGGATTTCAGGTTTAAAAATTATTAGGTATGGTTGTTTTTCTTTTATTAACTAATTTTTAAAACTACTTCTCATTTTTCAATTAAATTTATTTATTAATCGACATTTTAATATTCCTGTTTACAAGCAAGTATATCTTATGATATTTTAGAGCTATAAATGTCTTGCATATTTGATTTCAAAAATAATTGAATAAATTAGTTTTTTTATTAAGTAAATTAATTGTGTATTAAATTCACAAAAACATGTAGTAGAAAAAAATTGATTCCTAAAAATAGCATTCAAAATGTTTACTCTTTGTAAAAAAAAAGTGTAGAATTTCTTATTTAAATGAGAAATGGAAATTTAATGTTGAAAGAATTAACTAATTGTGGTTGGAAAATATGTGAAAGGTTAAAAGATTAATTAAGTACTGTAAAATAATACATTTAATACAAAGTTTTAGAAATATTTGGTTTTTATTACTAAACAATTTTCATCAGTAGCATTTTGCTGTTTTCAAGTTTAAAAAAAAACTTATTTGATTAATATGAAAATTCAAATTTATTCCTTATTTAATTATTTATTTTTTTATAGAACTGTCGTGCTGCTATCTACTAATTTAATTATTATACTATAAACTCGAATCTAAAGCAAGACAAATCAGATACTATTAGAGAATTAATTGCGTTGTGTTCTTAGATATTTAACCCTGGAAATTAAAATTTTACCTAAACGACAATCAGCGCAGTGTGTGCAATGTCTGCAGGAATTAATAATCAGGAAAATTTTCAATCATTAACACTAGATTTATTATAATAAAACTAGATATAAACAAATGAATTAATTTTGATTAAATGCAAACCAGGGGCCCCACCAATATCATACAATTATATAGACACACAATACACTTAATACAATGCATAGGATTGAACAGAAAATAAATCAAATCATGTATTTTATCTATCTCACATAACTAGCACAAGCAATTTAAATTAATAAAAGACGACACTCTAAATTCTACCTAGTGAGTTCATACACAATAAAGAAGGAGAAATGTGGCTGAACTCACTGAGTTTTCAGTTTCACATTAGAGCTAATCAGTATCTGCATCTGAACATTGAATACTTTAAAAATATAATGTTCAAAGGAAAAGATAAAAATATTGTAAAGAAAAAATCAAACATTCAAACGAGTACTCATCTCTTCTTGTTCTTCGTTGGAACGTTGAACCTCTCGCCCGCAAAAATCTCGACTGTAACGGCAAATCTCAAATGGCATAGTCATCATATAGACAAAAACAGATTATGCTTTTCCTTACTAAGCACAGTTTCGGTCGCATTTTTGCTGCTGTGATGTGTCAATCCCTGATCATCTTGGATTGTCTTGCAGCAGAATTCATCACCTGGTGCAGCAGCTAACCCTCCTTTTTTTTTCAGTTTTCAATTTCTATATCTCCATCATCCAGTCGCAGTCAAAAAAAAAAAAAAAAAAAAAAAAAAACTCCCCATCCACCATCGTTTTATAAGCACGAACTCTGACCGCGTCATAGCTGACGTCATTTCAGGCCTCGATTGGTCGAGATCCCGGTTCCATCCGGGGACAACGGAGCCTGAGGCTCAATTCGTACTTCATGGGGTCAGCCATCTTCTACCCTAACCACGCCGGAAGTCAAACAACAACCCTACCAAGAATTGAGTTTGAATGAAAATGGCGCAATTTAAAACACTTTTCTTTTCTTTTCCTTTTCCTCTTTTCCATTTTTTTTTTTCCCTTATTATTATTAATCAGGATTTGAAAATGTTTCACACATAATTTAACAAATTGCAACCTTATGAATATCGAAATACAATGACAAAACAAACAAAAAAAAAAGAACATAATTTTCAACCAAATTTATAAACACAATACATATAAATTTAAAATACATACATAAATACATAAATTTAAAATTACATTTCCCATCAGTTTCCTAATTACATCTCATTCACTGAGTGGGTGGATGGCAGCTCCACGACATGCCTATTTTAGATACTCAACATTATAGAATGTAAGTTTTTTTTGTATGTCGGTAGGCCGAACCGCCCACTGACAAGCGTTGAAAGTTGGACATGCTGTGTGGGCTTTCTGAATGGTTTCGTATTTGCTTGTCGTATGGAAGAAAATACAGAAAAAAAAAATAGTTATATTACATGTATAATATATAATTATGTAGAATTAATTAACTTTATTATTAATATGTATCTCGAATATCGATGCGAGACGGCCACATACGCTAACCCAACCGCCATCCATTCGCTTTTGCAAAAACAGTGCCAGCAGTTAGAAATCTGAGACCTTATGAATGCAGTTGCGCACCTTACTTAGCTTCCTTTCGAATAGATTGCAACTTATTTGAAGGATTTAAATAAACCGACTAACAATATTATTTCAATATCCCTTT
This sequence comes from Caerostris extrusa, assembly GCA_021605095.1. Classification (NCBI taxonomy): domain Eukaryota; kingdom Metazoa; phylum Arthropoda; class Arachnida; order Araneae; family Araneidae; genus Caerostris; species Caerostris extrusa. The sequence goes on along the minus strand of BPLR01020305.1, from coordinate 38,659 downwards.
CGAGAAGTATCCGCATTACTGTAATCCTCTGAAGACTCAGCAGTAAATAAAACACTTTTATTGTCGAATGCGATGCGTAATTTAAATTCATGGGGTTTTGTGATTTGGTCATTTTTCCTGTTCCAGTCCAGGTTTTAAGAGCGGCAGTTTTTATTTTAGGATCCTGCTATTAAGGGAATCGGGCATGAGTGATATGTGGAGGGGGTTGCATAAAGAGAAACAGGGAGACTTCAAGAGGATTTCAGAGTAAGAGGAGTACAGGCGTACCGATTCATATTGAAATTCGTATAACAGCTGTTTTTTTTATAAATAAATGCATTTCCTGTAAATTTTTCGGAAAATAAAATAACAAGAGGAATCCATACCATGGTAGACAATTGGATAATTACTGGATTGTATTCGGGGACCATCATTTACTGATTTCAATGGATTTAACACGGAACTACAAAGATGGATATATATATCTATATATATTGTACATTAAGGGGTCTAGTGTTTTACTGTTATAGGGCCCGAACCGACGAGTGATAAAAGATAGACATTATCTCCTGGGTGAACTTTTAAGGGTAGCCGAAGCGCATTTGCGTGACATGAAAAAAAAATGCAAAAATCATACAGTATGGCTATGAATGCATGACGTCACTACACACGTTGTCACAATTAACAAACGAGTCTCTTCGTTTCTGAAAGCAGTAATAACAAGTACAAACGCCATCAGAGGATTCGAATCCAGTTGCACATTAACTTAGGTCACGAGATGGGTCCAACAGATGATAAAATCAAGAAATGTACTTATTGTATGGTTTTGTTTTCTGTTGTCGTCCTAATGCAGTTGGCAATACAGAGACAGTTGATATTTATGCAGTAAGCAAGGGTTGTACCGCTGTTACTTATTGAGCACTACCCAGGGGTGACGCGTAGCTTAAAGATATGCTATGGACTCGGTTAACACTATCCCCACAACGCTCTTCGATCACATTAGATCGGGATCTACTGTTTAAAGTGGATTTCGAACCACTACAAACATCCATGGCACCGCCGGGACTCGAACCCGAAATCTGTGGTACCGAGGGCCAAAGAATTTTTGTTTTCTAAAAATATCGAAATTCACATTAACTAAGTTGGAAGCCATTTTACTTTTACTCTTATTTAGTACTTATATTTTAATTGATTGTTATTTTATTCAATTTTTAATTAAACACAATACAGTTGTTGAGTTAAGTATGGTTTGTTTCAAGCCAACGTCTATAAAAAGAAATTTTTTTAACATTCTATTTTTCAACTTTCCGCTACAGATTTTACCTTCCGTACTTTCTGAGTGATTCAGTATTACTATGAACGTAAAAGTAGAGACAAGAAAAAAAGTTATTCTTTTCATTTTTAGAATGTGGCGTGTCTGAATACTCCTCCACACTCACGAGGGGTTATTTTCATTTAAATTATGATGTATGAAATATGAACAACGTTAATGAGATTCGAGGATACATGCTTTCAAGAATAGCAAATTAGACAGGAGTTCTGTTTTGTACTGTAATGATTTTGAAAAAGAATGAGCAAATTAAATATGCATTTGACGTATTAAAGTGTGCTAAATGTTTTACTTTAAAAGGATTCAATTTCAATTGCTAAATATTTGCTTAATATTTTACTGTAACGATCATCATATTGTATATGGATAATGGATAGATATATGTTTATATGTTATAAGAAAGGATTTGATGATTGGTAAAATTTTCATAAATTGAATATACGAGTAATAATCCAATCTTTTAAAAGTGATCCATAATTCCTATAGCATGAAACGTCTCTAGCAATCAGACGGATTTTTATTTCTTCCAGGATGTATTTCAGACGCTTTTGGTTTGCGCATATATGTGAAAAATAACTGCGTATAAAATTGCATAAAATATGGTATTGCGAATATGCATTGCGCAATCTGCTTGAAATGTAGATATATATACAACAAATTTCACAAAGAAGTGTGTGCTCGCCACTCACATCCAGATTTAGTTTTCAAAGCATGGTAGCAACTTACGCCAGAAGGATGACTCGACTGACACAGTAATTACATATAGTGTATCGTTTTGTATCACTATACGGTCGTTTTGTGCACACTTTTGGGCTAATTCGACTGGGACCTACAGTTTACCGTGGCTTCCGAACCACTTACAAACATCCATGCCACAGTATGGTGTATGAGTATCACGAGTTTCAAGTTTCTTTAAAGAAACCATCGAATAAATTAATTATATTTAACAAATTTTTCAGAAAGTAATTTTTTCTATTTTTTTAGTTTTAAATTATACTCTGAATATATTTTACATTAAAAAAATATATAGGAACGGTTAGAGGAAAACAAAAACTGTAATTTTGTTGTAACTGTAACTGTCTAAACTGCATTTTTTTTCGGAGCCGTTTTCAATTTTCTTTTAGAAAACTCGAAGAAGTTTATATCGGAATTTTTTTTTAATTCTTAAGGTAATTACTTTAGAACGTTCTTCGTGGAAAGTTCTTCATGGAACTCAAAGACGTATAAATGCATTCTGCAAAACACTAAATCATTATAATGTACGTTCGTAATTTTGATTAACTTATTTTCTGTCGCACTGCTTAATCCAACTACTTTAATCATTCTTTTCAAACCAATCTTATAATCATTTTATCTTCTATGCACCTTTAAAAGCGCTTCCTTTTACTAAACGCCAAGAAAAATACGCCGGGCGATGCTCGGTGGGGATTCAGTTTTTTACGAACCTATAATTGAGAATTTCGTTTCGCGGAAGTCTCTCCGAAGAAAAGCAACAGTTGCCCCAATCGTCAGAGGTTTCTAATTATTTTTGAAGCAACTAATTAGTTTTTTTATAATTGAGTTCATAGTAATCACTATCGTTAAACTTTTTAAAGTAATGAGGTTTGTTTCATTGCTGTAATTTAGTCATTCGAATAGATGTTCTGAATTTAACATTTTATAAAAAAAAAAAAAAATGAATAGAAGTACGTTCTGGGAAAATTAATTTACTTTGTTGTTGAATAACTTGAGGAATATGCTTATTCTATTAGAAAAAAAACTACTTTTTTTATATCGTGATATGAATCATTTGATAGTTAAAATTTTTTTTTTTTTTTGCTAACTCAGGATTTTATATATATAAAAAGAGTCATCTTAAAAGAGATAAACGGAGATATTATTAAAACAAATTAAAGTTAAGGTATGGTTCGATGAAATAATTATTTTCTTTAATTTTTCCCCCATTCTTTTTCTTTTCAGAACAGAATTCGAATTCTGTTGCAGTTTAGATTTAAGAAAAATGATTTTTTTTTTTTTTTTGCAAGTAAGGAGGAGCATTTTGTAGGTCAATAAATAGATTTTGTAAATAAGTTAATAAATAATAAATTGTTAAAATTTCAAAGGTAAACATCAGGGAGAATTTTAAAATCTGTTCTCCGAAAATCAACAGTAAAACTATGAAAAACGGCGTGTGAATCGTTTAAATGAAAATATACAATTATTTAAATAATATTTTTGGCTAAAATTTTGGCCACTTATGTCACATGAAAATGGAATTTCTTTGCTTGAATTGGTTACAAATTTTAACAAATTAATTAGTACAGTGGCCGGATGGCCGTGTGAATAGCACTCCGGCGCTCGATGTCGCAGGTTTCAGGTTCAAGTCCTGGCGGTGCCATGGCTGTTTGTAGTGGTTCGAGTCCACTTTAAACCGAGGGTCCTGGTCTAACATGACTATAAAGGGTTGGGCGTATGAATGACCCAGTAAACTGAAAACATCTCCTGTCTCGAAATCTGCCAATAGGCAGACGGCCTTGGCCCACTATGACGCTGTTGCGCCAATGAAGAAGAATAATTAATATAGATTTTTTTTTCCTACCAGTTAAATTCTAGTACATTTTATCGGTACAATATATAAGGGTCCTGAGAACGGAGTGGCTAGCCCTCTTGCGCTCGGTCGGTACCGCAGGTTTCGGGCACGAATCGTATGGATGTTTGTAGTGGTTCGAAATCCAATTTAATCCGTAGGTCGTGGTTTCATATGACCGTAGAGCGTCACAGTGCCCAGACTTCTCACCCACATTATTCCCAAATTGTATATGAGCAGCTCAGCTCTAGGCACAGTGATGTGGTGTGATAGTGGTACACAATATATAAAACATTTGTGCACACTTTATGTATGCCCATATATATGCGCACCACAACATTTGATTCTTTAGTAAAAAAAATTGATCTGTAAATAATTACATTTAACATTAATTACATGAATTTTAGTACCTCAACATTTAATTATATATAAAAAAAATATATTGTTGCCCGATGAAAATTTGCTATTTTTGATAATTTAATCTACATTATTACAAAGAGTTTGCTATTTTGCTGCGACAGTACTTTTAATTTTAGTGAGTTAAATCTATTACAATAAGCAGTTTGCTATTTGTCCTTTATTTGCTCGTTTAAGGTATATACTTGTGGATTTTTCTACTTTTGATTCAGTTTTGTTCCATCTTTAAAATTAATTATTTTTCTCTTGAATATTTCATGCCTCTATTTTTTATTACATGTTTTAGAAATGAAAATTTGCACTTAGAAATGTGAGATGCATCAAAATTTCAACACTAAATTATCGAAGAAATTAAACGTCCATGTGGAATTGTTATTGTTCTTCAAGACAGAGGTGTAGTAGAGTAGACGTTGTCCGAGGTATAACTATAGGGACCTACTGCACTGCACATTCAGTGTGCCACCGCAATTTGAAGGAATCGATTAAGAAAAGCAACGATTTATTTATTTCTGGTATTTTTCCCATTAAATATATAAAACTAATTAAACTAATTAACGGCCAAGAGCCGTCTGCCTACAGGCAGATTTCGATACAGGATATGTTATTTTTTTAAGTGGTAGGGTTGTTAGCCCAACACCCAACGCTCTACGATCATATTAGGCCGGGACCTACTGTTTAATGTGAATTCGAACCCCTACAAACATCCATGTTATGACTCGAATCTGATTCGAAACTCGAATCTGAAACCTGTAGCACCGAGCGCCAGACCACTTGTCACTCGGCCATCACGACCCATCACCTCTTTTACTCATTTGGTACTAACCAGGGGGCATGTATAGCCTGAAGATATGCTATCGAAGCGAGTAACACTACCTTCACAACTCTCTACGATCCTATTAGACCGGGGCCTACGGTTTAAAGTGGATTCCGAACGACTACAAACATCCGTTTGGAACCTGGATCCATAAATTCTGAAATCCAACGTCCTGTCCACCATGACTGACCAGCCACTTTTGTGACGGTACATTTACGGTCTCGTGTTCATTTATGTATATCATAAATAGCCGACCTATGTACAATTTTATATTTGAGATTATTTTTAATTTTAAATGTGCTGTTTTTTTTGTAAAAAGTTTATGTGATACTCAATATATTTTCAATCACAAAAAAATTAAAAATAGCATTTTAAAATAGTATAGTATTAAATATTTAGAACAATAGTTTTTAAACAAATATTAGTTTAGTTTCATGAAAATTTATATGATAGAATATAAACACTTCAAAAAACACTCTTTAAACAAAGTAAAAACATTCGTTTCTCCCTTCCTCACAAAATGACTCGACAGTAAAAAAAAAAAAAAAAAGAAGCTCTATTAAAAGCAGTATTGGCAATGTTTTAGTTAAATTTAAATTTGTGATCCAAAAATTAAATAATTTCTGCTCTGGAAAAATATTGTAAATGCTATTGAAATGTATGCATTCCTCCTCTAAGATTTAAACTTTATTTCAAAAGTGTAATATGACACTTTTCCAATAGCGTAGGAAAATAGTTTTTTTTTTTTTTTTGTGAAGTGTATGAGAAGCAGAAGTAAACCATAGACTAGATGACTTTAACATTTCTTGTAATCTATCTCAGGAATAAACCCTCAATTAAAAAGTAAGAAAATTCACAAAGGAATCCCAATTATCCTTGCAGATTGCGAAAAATCTTTACAAATAAAAATTAGAAACTTCTCATTGAAGATCATGCCCCCTCCCGATATGCGACCCGTCCTCTTAAAAACTGGCGAAAATGGATCCTTCCCTTTTTTTTTTCTCTTATCCGCTAAATAAGCTTTAAAACTCCCTTCAAATTAGTAACATGGTGACCTTTAGAAAACCCTTTGCACTGGTTACTGGAAATAAACCCACGGAGAAAAAAATAGCGAGTGATGCTAAAAGACTTGAAAGAATATTATAGTCGCTTTTAGCCAATACTTATATGAGTTCGTTTGTGTTTATATGGATGTATATAACGTATTTCTTCATTTTCTAGTATAACACTGTATTTATTTATATATTAAAAAGAAGACGCATTAAAAAAAAAAATTCCAATCGAAGGTTCGGTGACAAATACCACGAAATCATAAACAAACTTTACGAATAGATATTGAGAAAATTTCATTGACTACCATGTACTCACTGCTTGTTATCCTTCATTTTAAAAATCAACGGCAATAAATGCTTCCTTTGTTTTTCTTCTTTACTAAACAAGACTTTTTTTCTAATGCAGCTGTCAATACAAAGGCAGTTAAGTACAGGAGGTACGTGCAGCTTGAAGATAGGAAACGGACGCGGTGTAACACTACCCCTCAACGCTCTACGGTCCTATCAGACCGGGACCTACGGTTTAAAGTGGATTCTGAAACACTGCAAAGATCCACAACCGAAACTTGTGGCACCGAGCGCCAGAGCGCTAGACACTCAGCCATCAGGTCCCACTACTAAACAAGCCTTGAAATCACTTTCAAAAGTACGACAAGATACTTGCCTTGAAAGACAAAGAAATATATTTTTTTTCAATAGGACTTGAAGTGTAAACGTGAAGTAAATAAATCTTGCATTAGATTAAGAAACTTGCTAACGCCTTATAGTTGTAATGAAGTGCTAATAACTAAATTAAAAAAATCCCAATTAAGATTCGGCAACAAATGTCGCTAACCAGAAGCAAAGCTTACAAACAAATATTGAAAAATTTTCACGAGTATCATGTCCCCACGATTTGCGTTCCGCCAATTTTAAAAACCAAGGGCATAAAAATACTTCCTTCCTGTCACTTAAAGGCTCCTTCCCACCGAGGCGACAGGCGACGACGCGACATGCGTCAGGCGAGAAAAAAAGGTTTTCGACCCCTTCACAGCGAAACGTCAGAAATAGAATTGCTCCTAGTGAAGTTCCGCTTCCAACTAGAAGCGGTGCATTTCAAACCGATTTCAGGAGAACGTGATGAGGCTAGTGATTGGTCAAATCTTGTCGCTTAAACGCTTCTCGCCTGGGTGGGCATGAGCCTTAACAAGCTAAACCAGAAAAGGTGGGAGCCGACGACGATTTGTAGGTTAACGGAGCTCCTTGGTAGCTAGGTAACCGTTAGCTCCTTTTGCATATGAAAGGGAAGTTACTTTAGCTTTACGCCCATTGCATTAAAAATAAACAATTCATACAGAGATAATAATAAATGGAGAAGATAATAAAGTGTTTAATAATTATTACTTATAATTTAATAATTAAAATAATAAAGTAAAAGGAGGAATTTGAAGAATTACAAACTGAACGTAGTTTGAAAAGAGAACTTAAATAATAAAAATTAAAATGCTTTCAAAAGATTAAGCTAATTCGAAAAGGAGTGCAAGTTAAAAATAACGAAGATTTTTCAAAGCAGTTTGTTAAGAGAGAGTGAAATGGTAATGACGTGGAAAATCTGCGAATCGTACAAGGCCAGCTGCAAGTGAGCGATGGAAGAGCAGAGCCTGGGGGAAACGAAAACATTTCGAATATTCAAGCAGCAGCAGGGAGGGGGAAAGAGGTGCAGAGTGCGGCCTTTGCAGTAAACAAATCAAACGAGGGGGAAGAAGAGCAAATCATTGGAGCAGCTGTGTGGTGATCCAGAAAGGAGGATATCAATGTTATTGAGTAATGTTCAGAACTGCGCGAGGCCATTTGCGGTTTTTAAAAAGAGAAATATTGTACTCGTAATTACCAAGATCTTTTAGAACAGAGTTGTTTATATTAGCAACGGATTTAAAGAAATTTTTCGCGATTTTGTGTACAAATTGTCTAAAACTAGGAATTGAAAGTGCATGTCTGATATCCTCGTTTCTGAAGAACCAGCGCGAATTTGTGATCATTCGAATAATTTTATTTTCTAACCTTTGGATGACCTCAAAATTTGACAGAATCGAGGATCCCCAAACGGGACTCGCATATGCAATTTATTGGATGCAAGTAAGCAAGATATATGAGGTTTTTTTATTTTCCAGAAACATAGCAGAATTTCTACAGATTAGTGGGTACAAAATGCGAATGCAAGTATTAAATTTATCCCTGAGGTAGTTAACATGAGGAGCATAAGTTAATTTGCAATCCAGAATAACACCCAAATATTTAGCCCAAGTGATAGGGATTATTATAAATTTTTATGGTGGGAGTATTAAAAACCCTTTTACGCGTAAACAGTACTGCTTCAATTTTCTCAATATTTAATTGGATTTTCCATTTAATGAGCCATGATTCAAGTTGATTAATGTAATTTTGAAGATTTTTGCTGATAATCTGATGCTTGCGACCTTGGGTGAGTAAAGCAGTGTCATCTGCGAAGAGGCTGATTTTTACATTATATCTGTGCGGAATGTCATTGATATAAAGATTGTATAGAGAAAGGCCAAGGATAGAACAGCAGGGGAACACCAGCCTGAATATTTTTAACAGAAGAGTCAGTATTATCTATAGAAACCACAAAAGTTCTAGTACAGAGATAATTTTGAATGATTTTAATCAAAAGGAAGAGAAATTGAAAATAATTAATTTGTGAATTAATCCATTCACCCAAACTCTATCAAATTCTTTAGCTACGTCGAGAAAAACAACAACAGTGTCTAACTTCCAGGAAAAACTTTCGGAAACAGTTTCAGTTATATTGAGTAGCTGGTGAGTTGTGAATAACTTCCCCCCAGTAAAGCTAAATTGCTGAGGGATGAGTAAATTTTTCTGACTAGTTTCTATTTTGAGATAGCTTAAGATAATTCTTTCAATAATTTTGTAGTGCGGAAAGTAGAGAGATTGGCCTGTAACTGGAAGGGGAAGTAGGGTCTTTTCTTTTTCGTGACGCCATAGCTTCCGGCAAGTTTCTTCAAGCATGAAGACGAACGTTTGTGATTTTAGAAACAACATTTAATGTTAAATATTTATTTCAACCAATAGAACCATATTATAAACCTGGCTTGAATTGTTTTATTTACATAAATATAATTTATTTAAAAAAGTAGATAAAAATATTTAAGTTGCGGATATTATCTTATTTCATTCACAAAACGCTTCCCAAAAATTTCTGCAGTGGCAGAAATTCTTTAATTAAATAGTTTATTTACAAAAAATTATGAATAAGTAACCCTTATAGTTTGCATATATATATTACAGAAAATATTTTCAAATTATTTATTTGCAGATTGAAATTTTTCAAGAGAAATTATACAAAAATTAATTTAATGGAAGAAAAATTCAAATAAAAAATTTTAGGATTGAAATTGATTTAAGTAAATTATTCATTCCAAAACAATAAGAAAGCCATTCATGATGCAAAAGTACTTTTTATATTTACATTTATGACGTGAAAAGTTTAGTGAAGAATTTTGGGATATCCAAAAATTACAGCTTAATGAAAGCCAGAACATTTCTAGTCAAACACTAAGCTAAATCATCTGGCCATTATCCCTTATATTAATCTTTTACAGTATTTAGATAAATACTAAATATTTACTCTCAAAAACTTATAACACTAAATATAAAATAGTCAATAATCTAATTCTCAGAAAAATATATGGAATTACATATCACATGTAAATAACACACACATGTAACACATTTTCAAACTAGCTAAATAACATTTTTCATTATATTATTCAGAAGTTAAAGGTGATAATTTTCTTTTTATTTGGGATTTTAATTTTATCACTATCTTACCTTCACATAATTATTAATAAAAATATTAACTAAAACAGTTAAAAGATGTTTAGTTGAAATTTCTGCTTTCGTTGTACAAAATACATTGAGTTTCTGGAATAAATGATATAATATCTAATTTCTCAAAAACTAATTGTTTTAATAAACATTTTTGATTTATAAACTCTAAATATATACTTTAATATTTATGGCTAATAATTTTAAACTATTATCTAAGTTTTAACAATATCAACGATAAATTTTGTGGGCAACTTTAAAATACCACTGTCAATAATAGTTAAATATTCTTTAACTTCACAATGATCCATTTCATATTCAAGATTTTTTTAAACTATCAACTCGCAACATAACTTGCGATTAATTTTGTTATAAACTTGCGTTTGTTCAAATCATCCTATGCAAATGAACATTGCTTTTGCTTATATTTGTTTCAACATTCACATGAATTAAATGTTTCTTATAAAATATAGAATGTTAGATTGTTGAGAGAATTTATCTGATTTAAAAGACATAATAATTAAAAACATTTTTATCAATAATATTCTCTATTGGTACATTCAAATTTATTAAGGATGTTTAACATTAACTATTTTCAATACTATTACTATTTTATATATTTAGCATTAAATACTTGAAGTAACTAGTAATTTAGTTGACTCTTAAAATAGTTTTTTGTTTCATGAAATAGATTTAAATCAAATAAAACATTTTGTTTCTCAAATGAAGATGGATAAAAAACTTTTTTTAATAATTTAGGTGCAATTTTTTTTCCACAACTCATACTTTCTCTGATTCATAAATATCTTTAAGGATTGAATATTTGCCAAATAAACTACTGAAAATCAGTTAGATTGCAGAAATGAAAAATTTGGTCTTTTTGGTTTTTTTTGTTTCATCGAATTATTTCTAATAGATTTTATTAAGTGTTCCATGTCAAACAAAAATACATTTTTCCCTGGCTGAACTGGATTTTGAATGCAGCAATTTAAGTCACCATTTAGTAAATATATTCCTATTTATTCTATTGTTATCTAATATTAAACACAAAACAGTGCAATTGAATTCCTTTAAAAACTCTTTGAGAATTTGAATACCATACATCAGCAGTTTGAATTTCTATTGGCATTAATGCAATTATATCTTTATGTTTAAAAAAACATTGATGCTATCATAAAAGCTTGAAAAGTGACAGTTTCATAAATAGAATTTTCTGCCATACTAAAGATATGATCAGATTTATATGAAATACTAGGATTCATGAATATTTCATCAAGTAAGATTTTCAAACAAACATTAATTCTTTAAGCAATTCAATATTTTTATTTAATTATGATATATGATTATTATATTTTTTTAATTAAAAAGTGCAGATAAATAGGATAAGGCCAAATTACAACATCAATAAAAAACAGTTCTTACCTTCATCAAATTGTTATTCTATGTTGTTTTATCATGCCACGCAAGTCACAGTCAAATGTGTATTTTAAATGCAATACTTCAAAACTTGTCCATTATAAAGATTTATGTTATAAATAAAAAACAGATTCTTCTCGTTCTATTATGAACCAAGCTTCAGTAAACTGTTGATGCTATGCTGAAGTAAACAATACGTGGGCTTAACTTTTTACACTCAGAAATTTTTACAACACAATTAAAAACTGAAATAATATTAAGACAATATTATTGAGCAATTAAAAGTTCAACATACAAGTATACAACACAAAATTTTTATAATAATTAAATTAAACCACGCTGTTTTACACAGACACACCACGCTGCAAAGTAAGCGGTAAACAAGTTCTAATCGAGCCGAATTGTGGCCCGATAGAAACTTGACTTATCTCGCTGGCCCCGGTTCAACCCACCGTTATGAAAATGGGTAATAATATGTATTCGAGTATGGAAAACAGGTTCGCGCTATCCACTTTATTATTTACTTGCCACCAGAGGGTGCTGCAGCATTTCATCGTAAAGGTCGTTCAAACGATATCCATGAAAATGAGTATGCACCTATATTGGAACATGGAGAATCATATTCGAGATATGTAATTTTCTACATTGCATTTTTTTTGGCAGGACAACGTATGCCGGATGCTTCTAGTGTGGTATATAATTTAAGAGTGACAGAATTATACAAGAATACAGAAGAATTTATTATTAGCTACACAAATAATTTTCTTACTAAAGAAAAGTTGCTCTAGCTGTCTCGCTAATACAAAAGTACAAAAGGTTTAAAAAAATTAACCTACAAATTTTGCAAAAGTTTAAAAAAATTTAATTTAAAACTTTTGTAAAACATTAACATTGATTAGAACTTTGTTGAATTTAGTTAATCGCAATATTTTATTTAAAACTTCTGTAGATATTATACTACATTATTTAATTAAAATTACATTCATTTTTAATACTAAAAATTAAATATAATAGTTTATAAATAAATTTATTTTATTTGTTTATTTTTTTTTTACTTTCTAGTTTTCCGATTATTCTTTTATTGCAAAATATTACACTGAATTGTTATAAAAGTTTTCTAAACGAAAGCTAATTGATAATTAAAAATTGTTTTATTGCAGATATATGTATAAATTGTCATGTAAGTCTTTGTGGGTCTATATTTGATTATGGAGATTTTGTAGGTCTATTGACTGCTTCCTTTACTATTCAAATAAAAATCTTCCATTTTTATGAATTTTTAGACTGGCCTTTATCAGAAAAAAATTTTCACTTTGCGCTAGGGCAATATAGATGAGCTTCAGTGTTATTGGCTAGGAAATTATTGAGCATACATGCGTTTTATGATGCAAATGGATTAATATGTCATGAAGTAAAATTATGATAATTTTCGTTTCAGGAAAAATATACAACTAAATTTAAAATATATAAAAATAGATAATAAATATTTCTAAAATATGAAAATCTAGTTAAATGTGCTAGAAAGATTAAAAACTTAAGCGAATTAAATTATTTCCCAGTTAGTTAACACTCAAAACCAAAAACCAGCGCTCTGGCGCTCGGTATCACAAGTTTCGGGTTCGAGTCCATGCGATTCCATGGATGTTTGTAGTGGTTCGAAATCCACTGTAAACTTTAGGTCCCGGTCTGATAGATCGTAGAGCGTTGTGGGGATAGTGTTGCTCGCGTCCGTAGCCTATCTTCAAGCTACACGTGCCCCTGGGGTAGTGCGAAATGAGTAACAGCGGTGCAGCCCTTGCTTATGACATAAAAATTAACTGTCTCTGTACTGCCAGCTGCATTAGAACAATAGGTAATTAACACTTTCTGAACTCGCGCACGAGATATCAGCTTTATTTCGTTTGCGCAAAAAAGATCTATAATAAATTTTTTTAAATTTGGAATCTGATCCCTAGATTACATTTTATTTAATATCACATAAACTTTTTTTTTATTAATAATTTAAAAATATATTTTAAGAGTTGGCTACAATTAGAAAGAAATATTATAAAATATTTTAAAAATGAAATGATAATTTTAGTATGTTATAATTTTTCTTTTATGACGGTATTTAATATTTATTGTTTTTAAAAATATTTCTAAAATTTGACTAAAACTATGTTTTTTTTTTTATTTTGAAGATGTTTTTTTTCTTCCATTTGTACAACAATTAAAAACATTTTAATTATATCTTTCCTTAAATGGAAGTTTACTTAACATTTGGAAACCCTATATCTCAGAGACTTTTAATCTAATCTCTACAAACATATATATACTTATTCAACAATGCTGAGTCGATTGTGTAAGAACTCGTGATCTGTAATGAAATAATTTCTAGTTAGGGTTAATTAACCATGTTAATTAATTTGATAATCAACTGCTTTGGACTGTAAATTTCCTTTGAGTTGTTTCCAACAATAAAACATGTGAATATTTAATGTTAATTACAAAGGTTACTAAGGGTGTACTATTTTTTTTTCTAGCCTACTGTACAAGTAAAAACATGTAAATAAATCCTTATGTTGAGAAGGATGAGTTTGGTTTGAAAAAAAGGTGAATTTGGATTATATTTATTTGAATCGTTTTGAAATGTTTTAGAATTTTTAACTCTTTCTTTTTTTTTGAAGGAGTTTTTGTAAAATATTAACATTAATAATATACAGGGTGATTATAACTAAAGTCCCACTTTCAAAAGGCTGTAAAAATATAACCACTCGTCACAATGAGTTCAAATTTGAATTGAAGATACTTGAAGAAGGGAGAAACGGCACGGCATCAAAAAAAGTTCCAAAGTGTATTTAATAGATGACGCTCTAAGCTGCCTAAAGAAAGTGAATTCGGTTGCCAGTGATATTTTGAATCGAAATGACAACGTATTTGGCATGAGTTGCACATTAAACCAACTGTAGTGTTCAAAGTGCTGGATTGTTTCGGTTTTTTAACGGAAAATGACTTTCAAGTCATTTAACTGTTGTGACACTGTGAGTGGAAAGCCCATCCGCCACGGCAAAGTCATAACATATTGAATAGGAAATATTGGTGGGTCTTTTTTCGATGCCATACCGTTTTCCCCTTCTTCAAGTATCTTCAGTTCAAATTTGAACTCATTGTGATTCATGGTTCTTTTTATATTCTTAGTGGGAGTTTAATTAAAATAACCCTGCATATTTAAATCAAATATGTATAACTAATCAGTCAAATTTTTTTAACAATCAATATGTTATGGCGATGAATTCTAAAGTAGCTCCAATCGACAGAATGCGGTGAGTTTCGTGCCTCAGACCATATTTTGTCAAGCAATATTTCGTGGCGTCGCAATATGGGAAAAATTGTCAGACACTTTCAAAAGTCAGATAACTTCAGATTAATGACTACATGTCTGAACGAAAATTGTGCGAAACTACACTGGTGTGCAAAACTTAAGCAACAGGTGGATTTTTTGTCATAACTCCACGAGAAATCATCTGAGAGACATGACATTCAGAAATAAGGAGAGTATTATGTACGTAAAGGATGACGAAAGCATCAGCGCTGAAAAAGGAATACAATGCATACGGTATGGAATCAAACCAAAAAAAGCTTTATTGAACGCATAGTATCGTGACTTATGATTGTCTATCCAAGAGAAGAACAACAAGCAGATGTTCCTTAATATGGGATATGCCCTCCCGTCACTGCAATGTTTGCTTCGCACCGTCTCCGCATACTCAGAACCAGCTGGTGCAACATTTCTTGCGGTAGGAGTGCCCATTCCTCAATCACCATCTGTTTGAGTTGATGGGTGTTCTCCGGAGGATATAAGCGTGCTGCAATGCGTCTCCCCAAAGTATCCACACATGTTCGATGGGATTTAAATCATGGAGTATGCTGGCCAATCCATTCGAGTGATATCTTCACTTTCCAGTAGCTCCTCAACAGCAAGAGTCCGATGTGGCCGGTTGTCATCCATAAAAATGAAGTCTGGGCCAATGGCACCTCAGAACAGACGCACATGGGGAAGGAGTACTCCCTCACAATAGCGATCCCCAGTTACAGACCTTCTGTCGAAAACGTGGATCTCAGTTCTCCCGTTCAGCAAAATGCCTCCCAGACCAGAACTCCAGAACCACCATAACGGTGTCTTTGCTTGAGATTACTGAGATAAGACCGTGTCCCGACCTCTCTCCAAATTAAAAAGCGTCGAGAATTGTTTCTGGTACAGAACCGACTTTCATCCGTAAAGAGGACACGACTCCATTGATCAGTTGTCCAGTTTTTGTGCTCTCTGCACTCTCTGTGGCGTCGATGGCCAACTTTCAACGGGAGGCAGCGTTCAGAACCGCGGAGAATAGGCCCACTTTGTGAAGACGTCTGGCCACAGTAAACCCGTGACACTTGTCGCCCTGTTGCAGTACAGAGTTGCTGAGCAATGACGCTTGCTGACTGCTGTCGGTCTCTTTTTGCCTGCAGGACGATATATCGATCATCCCCTGCAGTTGTCTTCCTCGGACGGACGGCCACCACCAACCTTTCTAACAGCTGTACCTGTGGTTTTGAATGCTTTCAAGCGCGCGAAACGACACTTCTTTTGATTCCGAACTCTGCAGCTACACTGGTGACAGTACGCCCTCCTCCAGATTTCCGATCATTCTTCCACGTGTGAAGTCGTCCAGGTGATTTCTTCAAGCCATATTTCACGAACTGACTCACTGGCACTTGCAGCGAACATGTTGAATTGCGTCTCCCCCTTCCTTTTATTCTACTGTTGAGCTGCGTGCGCCAACATCACGCGTTTTGCATACGCTCACGTCGCCTCCGACGTTTCGTTCCTGATATTTGATTTCTACTGACTTACGTGCTCTTTGTACTGATCTCCAGACCTCCTTTTCTGCAATTTCATGGCTATCTGCTAAATTTTTACATTGTGTTTAAGTTTTACACACCAGTGTACAAGACTCGTCTGATGCTCACAATATATTCTTGTTATCACGTATTCGAGAAGTCGGAGAAGAGTTGTTTATTTAATCGGAGATAAATGCAACTTATAAAATGGCTGGCAGAAAAAAAAAAAAGGTTGTCGGATATGTGCTATTGCTTTGAACAGGGGAGGCCAACCCGCGGTCCTCTCTGAATATTTTTCCTGACCGTGAGATTCATCACACTTTTACAAAATATATTTATTTTATAATAGCCAAAGTAGTGAAAACTAATGTATGAAAAAAAATACATTATATGTATCCATATATTTTAAAATTAACTGACGAAATGATGAGAAAAATTACCTTTATTTTAAAATAATATTCTGGCGAATATAGGACAGATATTGACTGTTTTATTTATGAGTTTACAGTTCATTGTTGATAGCAGAGCAAACCTGACTTTTAGTTGAAGTTGTTAACGCTTTTGGTTTAACTTACACCTGGGAATCGTTGTTTTTTTCCCCCCGAAAATGAAATTGACCCAACGCAAAACACACTCAAACATAACGGACACTAACCTACAACACCAATTAAATGTGCAAATACCCAAATGGAGATCGATTTGTAAAAGCCAAGTGAAAGAGTGGAAAAATAAATATCACACTAGCAAAATAAATATTGTTTAATGATTTCATTTTTTTATTTCATTTATATTTATATATTTTTTTATTTCATTTATATTTATATATTTTTATATATATTTTTTTATATTTCATTTTTCGTGTTATATATTTTTTTAAAAATGTGCGTACAATATCAATATTATTATATTATCTATGTTGACATGTAAGATTACTAGTAAACACAAAAATAATAACTCATTATGCTTCAATTTTTCACTCCAAAAAAAAAAAAAAAAAGTTTATAGTTGGTCTAAATCAAATATGAGAATATATAATTTTATATCCGGCCCGCGGAGTTAGGATGCATTTCCAAAATGGCCCGCTGGTTCAGTTGGGTTGGCCACCCTTGGGCTTCGACGCTTTGTTGGATTTTCTTGACATGGGTTGTAATTACCAGCGATTACAGTGGTGGACTTTGAAAGTGAATTTAAAGATATTGATGGAGTGCATACAATTCATTATGTAGTTTTGTTTATGGAACTGCGTTGGAATCATCTCATTAGTGTATTTTGTTGATTGCCATTCAAAGGCATTAACACATATTATAGACCAGGGGTCTCCAAACTTTCCAGCCTTAGGGCCATACTGTTTACTCCAGTAAGTACCAAGGGCCAAAATCGTTTTAATTGTTCTGCCATTATCTATAATTTTTAGACTAGTCGCCGACGAGCATACGCTTGCTAAATTTGAGATTGCAAGAAGAAAACCAGCTTCTCCCTGATCTATACATTGATATCAAATCGTTCCGGCAGAAAATAATATTGTTTCAATCACAATTACGTAAAAATGTTTAACGCATTTTAAAACATGTGAAATATTCAGCCGCACTACTGAGACTGAGTTTCCCATCGATTTTGCAATCGAAGTTTTGAGTGCTTTGAAGATAAATTTTGATACTCGTTTCTCAGACTTTGATGACATTGCAAATGAAATGAAGGTTTTTCAAAAATCCTTTTGATATTGGCATTGAAACCCTAGCCCCGGAACTTCAAATGGAAATTATTGATTACAGTGCAGTGATATAATTAAGAACAAATATCAAAACTCATCTTTGTTGGAGTTTTATAAGAGTCTTCCACTGATACAATTTGATAATTTACATAAATTTTCTCGTGGGATGTTTTCTGTTTTTGGCTGTTTTAGGCTGTTTTCTATTTTTCTACTACTTACTTGTGTGAGAAAACATTCTCCAAAATGAAGACAAGACACAACATTGAAGACATTTGTTCACAAAGAATGTTTTCAGATCTAAGTTAACAGATGAGCATCTTAAATCTCTTTTAATAGTTGATTAAAAGTAAAATTGATCCACAACTATAAAATATACACTATCAGTGAAGTGTACCATATACACTATCAGTGAAAAATCACAATTACATAAATCTCATTAGTATTTTTACAAGTGGATACCCCTGCAGTTTTATTCGCGTTAATTTTCCGTTCCTGAGGGATTTTAGGGATAAAAATATGTTTGATTCAGGATATATACGTTCCAAAACATCGATGTACATACATATGCGATGCATGTATATCGATGTTTGTATATATAAATTTTTATAAAAATTTTTTTTTTTACCCCAACATAACTACCTGCGGGATGTTCACTAGTTTATAATGTTAGTGGGATTCATTTCAATTATTTGTTAGTTGTTAAGCTCAAGTTAAATTTTTCTGCGTATTGCGTATTATGCTTGTCATTAAGCTTTACCTAGCAAGTAAATAAAACCGAGTTATTATCATACTGCGTTTTTTTTTTTTTATCCAACTTATTACAGCAAAATAAGCTATTCGCTGTCGCGGGCCGAATTGATGACACTGGGGGGCCGGATTTAGCCCGCGGGGCCGTAGTTTGGAGACCCCTGTTATAGATGAGTAGACGACATAAACACAATCGCTTTATTATATTTTTTCAACTGTTCGCTTAAAATATGTAGATTTCATGGGAGCCGCTGAGTGATGTTTTTCTGAAAAGGAGGTGGAAAAAATAAATAAGTTTGTAGACTATTGTAATTAAAACATAGGTGAAAAGTGAGTCCCACGCGAATATTTATTCCCTTATCGAGAAAAAAATAGACATGCGTATAAATAAAAAAATATTGTAAAAATAAATTTTAAGCCTATATAATAAAAAAAAAATATCAAAAAGGAAAAACAAATACTAAAAGACGAATACATATACATAAATTAAATTTTATTTTAGCCAGTTTAACTTGAAGAATACTTCTAAAAATAGAAACAATAATGTTTTCCAAACTTATATCTCTAAGACAAATCACAGTCATGAATCTGAGTGAAATGCAAATATTTGAGAAAGGTGCTGGTTATTGATGTTTATTTATGAATTGTGTGTTTAATGATTTGAGTTATATTACAATCACGTGTATTTAAATACTTTTCTATTTGAATGAGTGACATATAAACTGTATGTCTTAGGTATTTTTGAAAAAAACAACTATACAAACTTTATTTCGTACTTAATAAAAATCTCTATATATGTATTTAAAAATAAGAATATTTTAATAAAAATGTTCTTTAAGAGTGTTCCGAAAATTTTAAATTTATTATAATATTTATTACATTATTTTGTCTTTTGACCTTACTGAAGTTCCGATAGGTAAATAATTCATTAGTTTGAAATAAGAATATTCTGATAAAAAACTTCCATGATAATATTCCGATAGTTTAATTAAATAATTCTGTCCTGTTATAGTATTCTTTCAGTATTTTCTGATTATATTATTCTAAAGTAATTTTGGTTAAATATATAAGTTTTTTACTTTTTGCATTACATGCAATTATTGAATTTTCAAATCTTTTACGTTTTCTTCATTTCTGATTCATACACTTTTAATCGAATCTATATTTAAGCAGTATTTAATATTTGCCTTCATAGTGTTAAAGCGGTTCGACGGAGTTATAAAAAGCCTAGTGATGCATATGATAATTGTTTTATGATTTCTGATATTTTATAAGGTAAATACTTTTATTTGCAAAGAGAACGAATAAAAAAAATGCACAGAAATCTCATGCATTTGCGAGCTATAGCGTGGCAAGAAATGGAGATCCTTACATTTCATATATTGTTTATTACATTGAATTAAAATGAAAGCAGAAATGGTTTTTAATTATTTGGTGTTTCAGAAACAATAGTTTTTATTTTATTGTTAATTTGCTATCAAAATTTAATTTTTATTCTATTAAAAAAGGTTATTAGTCCCAGTTCGAATTTTTTAAAATATTGTTATTACTTTAGAATATTAAACAAATGACGAAGAAAGCATACACTTTTGAATAAATTATTTTTAAAGCCCAATTTTGAAATAAAATTTTTTTTTCGTTACTTATATAAAAAATAACTGGTAATTTTCGTAAGGTGAAGAATAATAATTGTTGATAATAATCGTCAGATAAAGAAAACAATGAATTTAATTGAAAAAGAAGGTCTTTCAAGTGCTATAGTGTTTAACTTGCAAGAAATGGAGACAATTAGACACATATCTCTGGTTTTATATATAGGAAGAGATAAGAGAAATGAAAATAACATTACATTTTAAAACAATGTGCATTTGCATGCAGCAGTATGGATTTGTATAAAATAATTAATCCCTTGTCAATAAAGAAAAAGTATTTTAAACTTTTTTATATTTATTTTTTAAGTTTGATCAAGAATAAATCATTTATAACAATTTTATTTCAAACTCTGATTTTTTATTTCTTCAGTTACATGATTGGACAACAAAAATGTTTGCAATGTTATTAAATCATTTCGACACGAGATAATTGTATCCATTTGATATGATGATGCCATAATATCGGAATATTCATTTCTGAGATTTTTTTTTTTCCGGATTATTTCTTCATTTTTTAAAGTAAAAGAATAACCTGTTCAAATATACTTAAAGTTTAATTCTTTTTTTACAAATCTAAAGTTATCAATATAATATATGATTAAATGAGACAATTTTCAATTTATGATTTACTCGGTTAAAAGTTTAGAATAAACAACTAATATAAAAAAAAAAAATTTTAAGTCAATTCTACTTTTTTTCACTATATTGCAGAAAGTCCTCATAAATAATTTTCATTCATTTCTTTAAATTTATCTGGCGCCATCTATTGGTAGATATATGCAACTTAAATCTAAAAAAAAAAAAAACAAAATTAATTAATTAAATTTAATTACTGAATTAACATTTGAAGAAACTGTATTAACATTAAGTGTCATCCACTACAAGTTTAAAAATGTATTTGAACTTGAGTGGATGAATAAAAAGTATTTTATGAACGATTGAAAATTTGAACAAGATATATATAGGGAGAGTGTGAGCTGTTAGAAGGAATTGAAAAATTATTACTTACGCTAAAGAAAAATTTAAAATCATTTCAAAATATGTGTAATAAAGTATAAAATATTTAAATATTTATTTATTTTTATTTTGCACATTATTATTCTTACTTTTAATATTTTATTTAGTAGCCTTAAAATATTTTAAATTTGTCATTATTTATTATTTTTAGTATGACTATCTAGTCACTGAAAGTTAAGGATAAAAATGAATGAAAATAATAAAAAAGTTAAGTAATATTTATTTTAAATATTTCCATAGTTTAATCACTATACAATTTTTACTTTTTCTGTAAAACATTTTTGGTCTTGTATCTCATTCATGAAAATGCTTAGCATTAAGCGAGAAAATGTATTATACTACTATACAAATGTATTTATATTTAAAAAAAATGGTTACTAGAATCTATTTTGGTAAAATTAGCTATATTCTATTAAAATAATATGTTCCTAGAAATTGAAGTTTTCAAACTCTTCAAAGTTATACATTTATAGTTTAGAATCTATGCATTTGAAAATCAATGTATACAATTCAAGAGCCTATTTTTCTGTCCACTCACTTAGAATCATATATTATACATGAGGTTAATTAAAAATTTTGTTTAATTACTTTTCATGGATTCTTTGACGATAACAATTCAATGAAACAGAAAAAAATTATACAATTAATCTATCAAAAACCTATATACCAACTATGAAAAATAAGTATAATAAATACAATAAATATTCAAAAATTTCCATTCATATGGCTATAATGGTAATTTAGAAATAAAAGTGACTTTTTATAATCAGGATCTATCGGCTATTTACATTTTTCACAAACGATGTGATAAGTTTGATGTAAGTAATTCTCCAGCAAAGTAAGAATAATTATAAAAATGCAGTTTGCACATATAGGCCAGTGTTGCTGAAAATTTCAAGTTACTTGCGAATTTCATGCAAATATAGCATTTAAGCCAACGGTTTTCCACTTTGGAAAAGCATCATAACTCCATGGGCCTCATATAAAATTATATATCCCCCTATTAGATTTAGACCCACTCTAGACATTTTTTGGAGTGAAAATTGAAACATAATGAATTATTACTTCTGTGTTTACTATTATTCTTGCATGTCAACATAGATAATATATTAACAATGATACTAAAAACACATTGTAAAGAAATCTGCGACGCTAAAAATGAAATATGAAAAACATATAAATATAAATGAAATAAAAAAAAAATGAAATCATTAAAAAACATTTATTTTGCTAGTGCGATATTTATTTCTCCACTCTTTCACTTAGCTTTTCCAAATCGATCTCAATTTGGGCATTTGCGCATCATAATGTGTGTCGCAGGTTAGCGTCCGTTATGTTTGAGGGTGTTTTGTGTTGGGTCAATTTCATTTTCGGGAAATAAAACAAGCAAACGATTCGCAGGTGTAAGTTGAACCAAAAGCGGTAACACCTTTTTGTGCCAGAAATTCTCAAATTGGAAAATTTCTTTTTGACGTAAGAGTTATAAAAATCTATTTTGATTCTGATGTTTAAACAATGGGTTTTTAGTTCAATATTGCATTGTAAGTCAACCAGTTCCCTTTGGAAATATTCTGGGGCCGACTCGATTTCAACATGAATGGGAGATGAATATATTGCAAAGATTTTTGTTGCATTTGTCTAACTCTAAATTACTGAATCGTCTTTCAAACGCAGCTGTAAGTTTTTCTTATTTCTTTTGCATATTTGATGTAATTTTGAATATATGGATGCACAAATAATGTACTTTTTTTTAATACATTGTTTTTCACTACTTTGGCCATTATAAAAATAAATATATTTGGAAAAGTGTGATAAATCTTGGGTCATAAAAATATTCAAAGCGTGCCGCATGAAGCCCGCGAGTTGGCCACCCCTAATTTAATAGAAGATGTAAATTCTTTCCTGATGTATTGCGATTTCATCTTCAGAAGAATGTTTTTGTGAGATAAAACTTTGTTGCATAATACTCAGGGCTTTTACAGGTTCTCTAACAATAGTTTCATCATAAAATATTGAATCATCATTTCCGATTATTTAATATTCATTTGCAATATGGAAAGGCTTTATATGAAATGCAGAGGCACTTGCTGTATTTAATAGTCCTAATATCCTTGAACTGTTTTCTCGAAGTTGCTGATCTCTTATTAATCTTCTTTGTATTTCGTTTGTGAGAATCTTTCGATAGATTCAACCAATTGTTTAATAACTGTAACAATCAACAATATCACTTATATAAATATGAACTCTTGAATGTGTTTTTTTTCTTTTTTTTTATTTATTTTTTTTTTTGTTCAATATTTTGAGTTTTTGAAATCCTAAAATATGGTACTTCATTATTACTGAAACTCCAAAACTTTTTAATTATTTTATTTGAAACAACATTTCTTTTTATTTCATTTATACCACACTAAACCAGGAGATAAATGAACATATTTTTTTTTATTCATAAGATAGATAAAGGATTATTGAAATTTTTTTTTAATTTTATCTTTCGAAATTGACAAACAGATTACGATGCCTTTCTAAACGAATTTATAATAATGATTATCCTTGTTAAGATTTTGTGATTTTTATCGCTTTTATAAATACATACTTAAATTGTGATCACGCATACTTTAACTGCCAAAAGTATAGTTATCATTCACTGACAATAATGATTTTTTTAATTATTTGTTCATCAAAAAGAAATAGATTTGAACCTATATTTTCAATATTATATGCTTTGTATCAAAAACCCTTAGCCTTATACAGCTCAATAATTATTATGGACAATAAATTGAATTGAATAAAAAGTAC
Organism: Caerostris extrusa; assembly: GCA_021605095.1. Taxonomy (NCBI): domain Eukaryota; kingdom Metazoa; phylum Arthropoda; class Arachnida; order Araneae; family Araneidae; genus Caerostris; species Caerostris extrusa. The sequence goes on along the minus strand of BPLR01020305.1, from coordinate 14,456 downwards.
TATGCATTATTATTTTATATGACTACATTTTTGTCATTTTGTCCTAGATATTCTTCTTTTCTAAGCAAAATTTTAATAATTGCATATAAAACAAATTTACTTTAACTCTATTTTATCATCTGTATCAGATTATAAAAATGCAGTTAAAATAATTGTTAACATTATTAATATGTATGATTAATAATGATAATAATTTGACCGTTTTTCCTAGAAATTAAATAGTTATTTTGACATTTAGATTAGGATATTGATACGATCAATATTTTGAACCTATATGCTCTATACTCATTTTGTCCAAATTTAAATCGAATTATCATCAAATTTGTTCCTCGATTTTCGCCATCTATAGTAGTTTGCACAAGATGTTTCAACTAAATGTAGAAACATTCGTTATATTTGTTGTATGTAGTACACGGTATTTAATTAATAAATACTGAGCACTTCTGTATGATAGCAAGCCCTCCCGGGAGATATTTAACTCTGTCTAGAGTGCAAAACATGGGCTCCGCAGCCTGCTCATTTTACTTTCGCGATTTTGAAACGAACACTTAATAGGGATGCAATCTGAACATTTTGTATTCTTTTCCTTCCATTTTATGCCCAACGGAATTCATTTCTGCCCTGTGGTATTTTCAGCGCCCATGTTCAGCATGAACTCTCGGAATGAATTCGTTTGCTTCTGTACGAAAAACAAGCGGACTGTCCACCAACTGCTCCGTGGCTTGAAATACTCGGTATATATAATTTGTATTTTTGTCTTTAACTTTATTGTATTTACAATACGTTAAGTTATCACATAGACTAGTTAATAACAATAAATTAATTTGAAGAAAAACTAAAATCCACAAAAAATTGTTTTACTCCAACAAATTCCTGTTAGAAGATATCATTATTTTGAAAAGAGAAGCAACAGATAATTTTTTTGTCCAAATCAAAACTATGTTGATATCAAACATTTTTATTCCATTGCCAAATCAAGTTGCTATCTGAAATTTCTTTCGATCATTCCGTGTGGCTAAATATGCTTGGGCTTTCAGCTGAAGAAGAAATGGGACAAAGAGTGGAAAAAGGGGTAAAAGTCGAGATGCGAAAGGTCAGCCCCTGCCATGCGCGCCCCATTCACGCTCCGAGATGGGCTTTCATTGCGTGGAAACAACCCGACAGAGCAGCAGCAAACGGACGGGTCTTCCTCGGCGTTCTCACTTCCGAAAGCGCCCCACGAGTTCCGCCCACGTGTGCCTGGTGTCAAGTTGCGTGAAGTTGTGACTTAAATCGTTCTTCTGCGGTTAAGATACTTTTGATCCTTTGTCAATTCGCTAGCGTGTTTCTTTTGTGAAAAACTGTTTGGTTTAAGTATAATCGTTTTCTGCGATTGTATTTTATTATAACAAAAGAGATTGTTTTTAAAGAATATTTTTGCTTTGGTAATTTTTATTTTTTTTTAAATATAAATTATATCAAAAAATTTGTTAAACATTAATTGCATTGATATTTTTAAGAAAAGTATAAAAATTGCTTTTCAAAATAAGCTAAGCTAACTTATTTTTTCAGGGAATTGTACTTACGTTGTTGCAAGAATACTAAGTGAATATTTGCGAGAGTATCGAAAGTGAAGATAAATCTCAATAAAAACATTTCTGAGATAAAAACATTTTCTTCGATATATATTTAAAAACCCAGACGATTAAAAAATATTAGGGGGAAAAATAACACTTTGATCAGTGAGAAAACTCTTCAGCAAAAGCTCAGAAAAGTCACCAAGTTTAAGTAATATTTATCCCTCGAATGAAGCATCTAAGTACTGTTATAAGCTTCTAAAGTAGTCTTCTCCTGGAATTCGTATCTGAAGAGAAATCCTCGCTGAACTCCATTTAATTCTCCCGAAGGACGAAGGAAATGTAAAATCCTTGCTAATTCAACTTCCCTGAAAACTTCAACGTTTCCATTTATACACATCAAGAAAAGTTCAAAGGACAACTTGCGACGATGCCGCATCATTAGTGCTATCTGTCGGTAACGACGCCACCAGACACCCCATGAAAGCATTTTTTTCCCTCGGATCGTTCTGGTTTCTGCTGTTCATGCTATCGGGTGAGTTTTTACCGACCTGGCTTTTTCCTTCTTCTAGCTTATCTTATTTCAACAGAAAACTGCGCAGTGGAACCACTGTGACATTAGATATTCCAATTACCGACGATACAGACTTTTTTTTTCAGTTTGATGAATACATGGGATTTTCTTTATATTTTCTTAGTTATATGAATTGTAAATAAGGATTTTTTTTATTGACAAAAAATATAATCCGAATAAATTTGCAATAAGTTATATTTAAAATTTAAATGATTTTTAAAATATTAAAGACGTGAAAAACTATAATACAATTATAATGACTTAAATTTTATTTATTACTGTTCAAATTGATCCAGATAATTAATTAACTACATGATTAAATAAAATATGTGGTTAAACAGTTTAATATGCATATATTACAGTCTATGATATCTTCACTTAAATGATTTTTAAGATAAATAAATATGACATGAAAAACCATAAAATGAATTATAATGATTAAAATTTCAATTTATTATTGATGATATGTGATTATCAGATAATTAATTAATTATGTGATAAAAATAAAATATGTGGTTAAACAGTATGCTATGAATATATTTCAGTTCATGATATCTTCTCTTAAATGATATTAAAGTAAATATCTAAGATGTGAAAAGCTATAATATAATTATGATCATTTAAATTTCAATTTATTACTGATGCAATGGACAATCAGATAATTAATTAATTAAATCAGAAAATAAATGTGGTTAAACAGTATAATATGAAATTCTTGTTATCTTCTCTTTTAATGTTAATTGATAAAGGAAAAGACTTGACTTCAGTTATTTTTCTCAAATTCATGATTGTATTTAAGTTTCTGAGGATAAAGTTAAAATAAACTAAATTTTATTTATTTTAAAACTTATTTAACTACAACTTTTAAAAATTTATAAATGAAAACTAATATTATAACTATAACTTTAAAACTTATTTAACTAAAACTATAAATTCTTAAAAACTAATTTTAAATTAAATTTAAAAAAAATACAAGAATGGAATTGAAGATTTTTATTCAAAATAACTTTTTAAAAGAAGCAGTATTAATTATTCGTAGGTAACTGAAAATAAATTACAATTAAAGTAAATGTATTTGATCTTTATTTACTTTTTAAAAATACATTTGCAAGGGAATGTTGTAATAAGATAGATTAGGGGCAGAGCATTAATTTATTATTTAAAAGGTAATCTTTCACAATATTTGTGTGACTGTAATAACGCATATAAATTGCTATTTAAATGCATGTTATATTCGTAATAAATATTAAAAGTTAATATACTAATTTTTTTCATACTGAAGTTCTTAAATGAATTTTTTTAATTTGAATTACCCTAATATTTTAAAAGTATGAAATGTAAAACAAAGTTAGTGTTGTAACATCTAAAGCATTTACTTCCTAACTTCCTTTATGTATTTGATTTGAAACAGGATATTTCAATTACATATATCGTTTATGGGTGAAGATAATAACAGTTTTTAAGTATTTAAAAATATTTTCAATTATGTTAAGAGAATAAAGTTTTAAAAATAAGTTTGGCAAAATATTTCTTACGGTGCTTTTATTTCATTTATTTAAACTAAAACATTTGATGTCATTTACGTCATTTCCATTTAGTTAACATTGGCATTTAACATGCAGTAGAATTTGCAAGCTTTTTTCGTCTAAAATAAATTTCTAGTTGAAAAACAAGTGATCTCTAGAAAAGATAACTCATAGATTTAAAAAAAAAAAAAATAAATTAAAAATCATTTATTATATTAATTTTTAAAAACACTTTATGCACCGTACGTTTTTTTTTTTAATTTATATATATTATTTATAAATTTGCAACCTAAAAAGACAATAAAGTAAGAGTTCGATATAAACTGGTGTGCAAAACTTAAGCAACAGGTGGGTTTTTTGCCATAACTCCACGTGAAATCATCTGAGACACATGCCATTCAGAAATGAGGGAGAGTATTATGTACGTAAAGGATGACGAAAGCATCGGCGCTGAAAAAGGAATGCAATGCATACGGTATGGAATCAAACAAAAAACAAGCTTTACTGAACGCATGGTATCGGGATTTATGATTGTCTATCCAAGAGGAAGATCAACAAGCAGATGTTCCTTAATATGGGATATGCCCTCCCCTCACTGACTGCAATGGTTGCTTCGCACCGTCTCCGCATAATCAGAACCAGCTGGTGCAACATTTCTTGCGGTAGAAGGGCCCATTCCTCAATTCCTCTGTTTGAGTTGTTGGGTGTTCTTCAGAGGATGTAAGCGTGCTGCAATGCGTCTCCCCAAAGCATTCCACACATGTTCGATGGGATTTAAATCTGGGGAGTACGCAGGCCAATCCCTTCGAATGATATCTTCACTTTCCAGTAGCTCCTCAACAGCAAAAAGTCTGACGTGGCCGTGCATTGTCATCCATAAAAATGAAGTCTGGGCCAATGGCATCTCGGAACAGACGCACATGGGGAAGGAATACCTCCTCACAATAGCTATCCCCGGTTACAGCCCCTCTGTTGAAAACTTGAGCTCAGTTCGCCCGTCCAGCAAAATGCCTCCCCAGACAAGAATTCCAGAACCACCATAACGATGTCTTTCCTGGAGGTTATTGGGATAAAACCGGGTCCCGACCTCTCTCCAAATCAAAAACGCGTCGAGAATCGCTTCTGGTACAGTCATCCGTAAAGAGGACACGACTCCATTCATCAGTTGTCTAGTTTTTGTGCTCTCTGCCCCACTGTAAACGGTGGCCAACTTTCAACGGGAGGCAGAGTTCAGGATGGCAGGCAAAATAGCCCACTTTGTGAAGGCGTCTGGCCACAGTAAACCGCGACACTTGTCACCCCCGTTGCTGTACAGAGCTGCTGAGCAATGGCGTTTGATGACTGCAGTCGGCCTCTTTTCGCCTGCAGGACGATATATCGGTAATCCCCGGCAGTTGTCTTCCTCGGGCGGCCACCACCAACCTTTCTAACAGCTGTACCTGTGGTTTGGAAAGCTTTCCGAGCGCGGGGAACGACACTTTTGTTGATTCGAACTCTGCAGCTTCACTGCTGACATTACGCCCTTCCTCCAGCTTTCCGATCATTCTTTCAAGTCCTCCTGGTGATTTCTTTTAGCCATATTTCACAAACTGACTCTTTTGGCACTTGCAGCGAACATGTTGAATTGCGTCTCCGTCCTTCCTTTTATTCTACTGTTTAGAGCTGCGCGCGCCGACATCACGCTTTGCGTACGCTCACGTCGCCTCCGACGTTTCGTTCCTGATATTTGCATACGTATCTTAAAAGACTTTTATTCCACATGATAACGTATTTTTAAAAATCATGCGTAGTTTTATCATACATCACTAAAATTGCAAAATTGTAACAGATTTAATTTTTTTTGTTACTTATCCCTCTAGGTAGTCATCTAGACCAAGTTTAGGAACCCGTATGGACTCAGGGTTGAGGAAAAGGGCTTCTGTTATGATGGAGCACCCGTAGGTAGAAGTCTGACTTGCTGCCACGTCGCTTTTACAGTCATATGAAACCGGAATCTACTGTTTAAAGTGGATTCCGAACCCTTACAAACATCCATGAACCCTTCGGGACTCGAACCCGAAACATGTGGCACTGAGCGCGAGAGCAATTCTATCCCCGACACGAGCTTTCCGGATCAGTTAGGCTTGGCAAATGTCAAGCCTAGACCTTTCATTTATGAAACCCAAAGCTCCACTCACCAGTTTGAAATTAATCTTTATTGAAAAATATTATCAAGCTAATTAAATTAATAAAACACTACAAATACAATCAACTAAAATTTAGTCAAAACTATAATTATAATTAAAGGAACAAATATTTGGTAATGAATTTATTCTGTGTTTACCAGAGAAGAGTAATGATATATATGTCTTTATCATGCGATAATTTGTGAAGTATAAAATGTATTCAGAAATTTCAAAACTGACTTCGAAATACGTATATAATGTGATATTAATTGCTTTTCATCGTAATTAGTTTTACGCAATATGTGGATCGATTCTCGTAGGATGAATTTAAAAGTGCTTTCAAATAGATTTGCAGAAGGCAAATTAAGTTACTTCGAAAAAATTTCAAGAAAACTGAATCCCTGCTGAAATATAATTTTGGCTAATTCTGAATTAAGGTGACTTTTCCTTTTACAAAGCAATTAAATAAGTTGCTACATATTCCAATTGTATAATAATCATAACAATGTTAAATTGTTATTTAATCATTCAATGAATATTTATTTAATGCCTCCTATTTACTACTCTTTTCAATATTTTCAAACTACACCAATACCAAAATTCAATTTTTCTCAATATTTAATCATCTGAATATTTTTAAATTACACAATTATCATTTTAAATACAAAGTTCATATACGTTAACTATAATTTCCATATACAGGGTGATTATAATTATAGTCCCACTTTCAAAATGCTGTAAAAAAAGGAACCACTCATCACATTGAGTTCAAATTTGAACTGAAGATACTTGAAGAAGGGAAAATGGTACTGTATGAAGAAAAAGTTCCAAAAGTACCACCGTTTTTTCCATCCATTTAGTATGCCCTTGCTGTGGTGGATGGGCTTTCCATTAACCGTGTCACAACTGTTGAATGACTTGGAAGTCATTTTTCCGTCAAAAACCGAAACAATCAAGCACATTGAACAGTATAATTGATTTAATGTGTAACTCATGCCAAATACGTTGTCATTTCGACTCAAAATATCTCTGGCAGCCGAATTCATCTTCTTTTATGCCGTTTACAGCGCCAACTGTTAATAGAATTTGGAACTCTTTTTGACGCCGTACCGTTTTTCCCTTCTTCAAGTATCTTCAGTTCAAATATGAATTCATTGTGACGACTATTTTTACAGCAGTTTGAAAGTGGAATGTTAATTGTAATTTAATTATATACACTCAAGAGCCAAAACATTATGACCACCCCTACATTTTGCAATTAACTCGCCTGGATGACCTGGAAGGCACGTGATCAGGTGGAAGTGGTATTTAACTGCCACTGGAGAGTCTGAAGAATCATTCTTTCACTTACTTTTGTGTGTGCTGGGGAAAGGCTGCGGATCTAAGCGACTTTGATAGATGGCAGATTGTAATGACTCGAAGGCTCGAACAAGTATTTCCGAAACTGCACGACTCGTGGGTTGTTCGCGATTTACAGTTGTTAGTACTTATGCAAAGTGGGTGAATGATGGTGAAACCAGCAGTAGACGACATGGTGTTGGACGTCCCCGCGCTATCAAAGAAAAAGGTCGTCGGAGACTGTCTCGCATGGTGAAGCGAAACCGGAGCCAGACAGTGGCTCAGCTGACAGCCCAATACAATGCAGGGCCAAGTAGAATAGTATCGGAGCACACTGTTCAGCGAACACTGCAATATCGCAATATCACGGGCGTGACCGTTGCTTAAACATCTAGTACAATCTGTCTCCGGCCATCTACCAAGGACTTGTGACATCCATGCCAAGGCGGGTTGAAGCTGTGTTCAGGCAGCCAAAGGTGGGCCAACACGTTATTGACAGGTGGTCACAATGTTTTGGCCCTTGAGTGTATATAAACTGTGCAGACCTGGCCACGCGTTGCTGTGGCTTTCTTGTATTTCGTTCAATTATTAGATACTATAATTGGTTTTGTTAAGGAAGTGATTGGTAAAGAATGATGAAAAGTTCAAATTAAGCTTCAACGAATAGAAAATGTTTATTTTTTATTAATTTAATGAAGGAGGTAGATAATGTTGATTTTTAACACTGTTTTATAATTATTTTACCTAATTTAATTTTTAATAACCATTACTTTCATTTAACTAAGGACTAAGCGATGAACACTATTTCTTGTTAATCTGTCTTTCGTCAAAATAAATAAATTCGATGGTTTTCCAACACGGGAGCATGCAACATCCAGCTGCCCATGGGAGAAAACTCGGATTATCCAAGTCCAAGCATTCTACAACTTTATACGTGATTAAACTTTATTCACTTTGTATAAACAGCGATTCATCCAAGCAGAATAAATTAAGAATTCAATATTTTTTTTGTTTTAATGTAGCTGGCAAACACTTTGTTGCCAACTATATTAGAGAAAAAAATTTACAATTGTTTTCGAGGCCTTAAGGCAAGCGCTACACCGATGTTACTCACTTAACTCTACCCTGAAGTGCGTGTAGCTTGAAGATAAGCTACGGACGCGGAGTAACACTACCTTATATTTGTAACAGAGTACCTTATTACACCGGGACCTACGGTTTAAAGTGGATTCCGAACCACTACAAGCATCCATGGCATCGCCGGGACTCAAACCCGAAACCTGGGTACCGAGTGCCAGAGCGCTAGCCACTAGGCCATTCAAGCCCTGGAATTCAATAAATAATCAAAAAAATATTCTTATTTGTAGCTGATGAATGAAATCATTGCATCAATTCAAAGCGTGCTCCTTCTTACGTTTTCCGATGAAAATAAACAATTGCTTGACTTGCACATATTTTGTCATTCTGAGGATGTTTGACTAATATATTTAATTTTAAAGTATATTATTTGCAATATAATATAGTTATGTTGAACAAAAATAGTATTAGGGTTTTTAATGTTGGGCAACTGGATTGTAACTGGGTATAGTTGGGTTGAGACTTGAGATACAGGTGTGACAACTCCCAGCTTTGTTTACACGCACACAAACAACCCACCCGTATAATATCTAACACATTTAAAGACGTATTTATTATAGATTTGTGGAAGGATTCCGCTTCCAAGTCGAAAATAAAGATACTCATTGGTGCGGGGGAGGGGGTGGGGCGAGGAATATACTATCTCCCTGGGTTAGAGTTCTGTAGGCTTCTTATACGTAGAAGATTGTGTTAAATATAGTTCCTTTCAGAATGAGAGATTTCAAACTAAGCGTTTCTCAACAGAAGCGCGTGCGTGCTTGCGCTCTACTTCTTCTCGGGGTGAGAGTCTCGAGGCCTACTGACCATTTCTCCTGAACGCCCCAGGGGGCGCTCTTGAAGTGCGTAGGAGGAAGAACGGTTACAGGTTGATATTAAATTACTTCTTAGTTACTATACTTGAAGGATTTTGTAGAAAAAAAAATTTCTTAATGGATCTACTTAATAGTAGTATTCACATGAAAAACCATAAATTATTTATAATTCGTTGAATATAATTTTTTTATTATCATCCAATCTCTTGAGGGATCCTTGGACCGCATGATGTAGACCAATAAACCTATGTTAATTTTTTTTTTTTCCCCGCAGTTCTGATTTTTTTTTATCTTACTATTATCAGCTCTACATTTTTGTTTAAATGCATTTTGCTTTCAGGAAAGTTTCAGTAACATAATAAATAAAAATAACACCATATAATAGCAGTAATTTCACCTCATAAGAAAGTATTTTTATTAAACCTGTGTTATTTAACAACTCCGAAATAGCAATTGCTATTTCAACAATCACCAAACAACTTTTATAATTTTTGCTTGACTTCAAATCTCGTTTTCTGTAACGAATTCTTTAAAGGTTTAAAATATCTAATTACAGTTAATTTAAATGAAAATGCTTTCTATTAATTTGTAATTTCATCCGACTATAACTCAGCGAGTTCTGCTGTCAGCAGGCTAAGAGGTCTCACATTTATGTAAATATTTAAAAATGATAATTATGTTGGTTTTTCAATGACATAAAAAATAGTCAAATAAAATAAATGATTACAAAGACTTATAATTAACAAAAAGTTATATGCAACTCTTGATAAAATATTCAATATATTATAAAGGGGATTATTAAAAGGGAAAATTATATATCAATATATTATATATTCAATATATTATATTCAATATATTAATCCTAAGGGAAATTTTTTTTCTAAAATGCCAAAATTTTATTTAAAAATAACTTATAAGCTATTATCGACTCCATTTTTTAAAATGATTGTAAAATTTAAAATCTCACAAATTTGCTTTGATCATTAAGTATAAAAACTTATACTCGATGTTTAATTTTTTTATAAATTTTAAAACGAATTCAAACATTCTGAATAGGCTTATTTTATTATTTTTTAATTTTTTTTTTTCCTCGTTGGCGCAACAGCCCCATGGTTGGCTAATGTCGTCAGCCAGATTTCAAGGCAAGTGATGTTTTCCTTTTTAGGATTGTCAGTTCTACGCCCAGTGCTTTACAGTCGTATTAGATCAGGACCTATAGTTTAAAGTGGGATTCCGAACCACCACAGACATCCATGGCACCACCAGGATTCGAATCTGAAATCTGTGACACCGAGCGCAAATCACTCGGCTATTAGGCCCAAGTTTGCCATTTTACCATCACATACATATTTTATTGTAACATTCTCCTATCTATGTCAACTAATGCTAATTTTCTGTATTTCACTAAATTTTAAATTTTATCTTTCAATTGGCGTATATTTACTTATCAAACATATTATATATATAAGTAAATTTGACATGAATAATTAGTGTCACTGTAACCATGTGCAGAATTCTTTGTTACTATTTTGTAATAGAAAGCAGGCCTTCAAATATAATATAGGTAATAAATTTATTTACATAAATCTATTACATATGTAATATATAATGGATAAATAATTAAAACAATAATATTTTTAGTCTAGAGTTTTATGAAATTAACCAGTTTACTAATATTTTCGTTATACTAAAATTTTGGAAAAATACTGTGCACAATATTTTTGTTTGTTTCTAGTACATTCCTCGTCAATTCTTCTTTGGTTTTTATGTTAATGTATTGTGTATTTTATGTATATAAGTTATGTCTAACATGTGTTAGGCATGATAACATATATATATATATATAGGATGTACTTCGCAAACATGAACAACGGACTCATCCGGCGACCCCCACACACTTTTATAGGATGTATGTTTCACTTCATTCTCGTGTTCATCAAACCATGATTGGACAGGTTACGCTGCAGTAATTGGTGCATTATCATCCTGGAAAATTCCATCTCCTTCAGGAAACAAAGTTTGCATCATAGCATGGACCTGGTCTGCTAAAACTTGTCTGTACTTCTCCCCAGTGATCCTTCCTTTCAGGGTTACGATTGGTCCAACAGAAACCCACTACACGGCTGCCCATATCATGACAGATCCATCTCCATGCTTGACAGTTGGAAGGAGACAATCTGGATCCTATGCTTGTGCTGGTGTCCTCAAAAGTTCCCCCCCGTCCTGTTGAGGGGAAATTCGTCTGACAACCATAACTGGCTTTCACGTATCAATTGACTAGATTTTGTGGTTGTGGCACCACAGCAGACGAAGTTTTCCATGAACAGATGTGACAAGTGGCTTGGGAATTGCTGCTCTGCCATAAATTCAGCAGTAAAAAATCTGCCGTAGACACCATACAAAGGCTAAAGCTGGGATGTTTCGATCACAGTTGCTAAAAGCTAGTCTGGATCTTACAATTTGGCCTCTGAAAATTTGTGAGGTCTGATAATTTAAGCTTTCAACAAAAATTCCAAGACGCATACAACTTTACTAAAGCACCTCATACAACCGTAATACATACTTTTTGTATTAAAAAGATTGTTTGCTAAGATTACATTTTAATGCTTATGAAGTGCATTTTTAAATGTCACTTTTATTCATAGGTCTCCCTTTATTTTGATAACCATCTATCTATTATATATAATTCCCGTGTCAAAAATGTTTGTCCGGGATGAACTCCGAAACTAACAATCCGATTTTAACTTTTTTTTTTTAAATGTGTGTTTTGTTCCAACTTGAGAGATAGGATAGTTTTATTCAGATTTTTTTTTATTTAAGTGCAAAATCGACGATTTTCATATTTCGAGTGCAGCAAGATCACGAACCAAAAGTTTCCAATTTCGAGTACTACAACGTATTGTGTGGCGCACATTTTACTTTATCTATAAAAGGTATAATGCTCATAAATGACCTATTTCCTGCATCTAATATATGGCGCCGTGTCTCGATGCCTGCACCACTGTTCTGAAGATTATTGTTTTATGTACTGCTTTAAATTTTGTGAAAATTATATTGTAGGAAATTTATGTTATTTTTATGCGAAATAAATCAAACGTATGTAAGTATTACCTGATTTGATTATCAATATTTTTTTTTCTAAGAAATGTAATAATTTTGTTTGTAAGTTATTACAACTTCTATTCAAAAAAATTAATGCACAATAAGACTTAGTGTATAGTATTAAACATTTGTTTGCATTTTATTTTATTGTGAATTTTTTTTCAGTTATTTATTATTATATGCCGATTTTATTTTAATTGCATTGTATTGAATTTTTTCAATTATCATTTACAGTAAAATGCTACCAAAAAAAAAAAAAAAACCCTCAACAATGCCCGTAGGCGTGAGGGCACGACGTAGACGTGCTGAGAGGGCCCTCATGTCAACAAATCAAACCACGACAGCAAACGCTACTGAAAAAGGCATAGGGCAACAGAAAGACGTACGCAAGAGTCAAGCGAACATCGTGATGAACATCTGCGGCTACAAAGAGAAAGGTCAAGAACGGCGCGTGAACAACATGTAGCCAGATATCGAGCACAGGACGCAGGAGACGCAGCAAACCAGTCGCGCATTAACACTTAAGTAGTAGTAGCGGCACTCCGGGAGACGGAAGTGACGAGAAGTCATCTTATAAGAGGATGGTATTTTTTGGTAGATAAGGGCCCCCCTAGAAACTTTTCCCCGGTGGCAACGCCTGAATGTTGTACTGTAAGAGGGGGGGAAGGGCATGAATTTACGCGTTGACTGATAAGATATGCGGAATATGAAACTGTTTTAATTGGATTTCTTCTTAGTTTTTTAATTAGATTATTTTATAAAATGTGTTTTGTAAAGGAATTTATTTGTATTAAATTTGATTATTTTTAATTTTTTTTATTGGAATATTTTACAAATTTATATTATTACAAATATAATTATTTTCTATTTGCAAAATTTATTTGGTGAAGAAATTTATTTATTTTTTTTACAATGTTATTTTTTATTTTCAATTTGATTAAAAAATTTTTTTATATTTAACAAAACTTTTTATAAAGGAATTTATTTTTTATTGTTGCTTCTTTCAAATTTATTTTATTTTACAAAACTTATTTTCGTAAAAGGATTTATTTTTTATTTTTTCGGAAAATTAACTTTTTTATTTTTAATTCAATTTTTTTTTTATTTCGATTGCATTTATTGTATTATACAAAATTTGTTTTTGTAAAGGAATTTATTTATTTTTTAATTTATAACTTTTCCCAAGTGTGTTACTACATTTTTTTATCACTTCATTAAATTTTAATTATCCAAAACATTCTTTGGCATTTAAAGTTTTCCTTAAAAATCTCTCACACTTCTTTTTTTAAATACGATATTAATTTCAAATTTTCTGCAATATTAAATACTACACAGCATTCGTATTAAAAAGATTTAATATGTTAACTTTTTGAAGATCATATACCAGAAAGTTAAAACTCCGAGGGAAATGTTACGAATTTATATATTTAACCAATTAATGAAATGCAGAATTTTTTTTTAACATAAATGTACTTTAATTAAAATAGGCATGAAATTTTCTTTCAACTCACTTATTTTTCTAATATTTTTCTTTCATACTCGATTCTATTTTGATAAACCCTATAATTTGTTGCTGATAACAAAAATAAATAAAATGTCTTAGCATGCATTTTTTTCAAACATTTAGAAATAATACAGATTATGATTTTATAAGACAAAACAATTAAAAATATTATATTTATAAGGAACTTACACTAATTTATATTTTAACCTTTTTTTTTTTTTTAAATATTGCATACTTCTAATTATCTCACCAATAATTTTCACCTACGTTATTATTTTCTTTACTGTAATACACAAAATCTTGTACTTACACGGAGACACATTTGTTAAATTTTCCCACAAATAAATTTCAGAATAATTCAATATTAGAACATAAAAAATCTAAACAATGTATGAAAACAGAGATGATTGGATTTCACTTTGATAAAAATAAAAGATATTTATATTATTTTTGCATGTGTGTGTTCATTTACCAGAAAACAAAAAATACATATAATTTGTTAAAAATAAAAATAATTTATTTATAATATCTTTAGTAAATATGTTATTTAGTAATAATTTCATAATTTTTATTTTCTTCATCTAAAGTTACACTACAAATGGATAAAGGTTTGTTGAATAATTAAATTAAAATTAAAAAATATGCATATCTAAACTGATAGGCATTCCAATGCTATCAATATTTGAAAGCAATACTATCTTATCTGAAGTTGGCAAGAGGTACATGTTATCAGCATTCTTTA